>VYZW01003624.1:8208-21952 GCA_013401315.1 Balaeniceps rex | reverse complement strand
CTCTGGTGAGCCTGGTTATATCCCCTTCCCCCTTCGAACCTAGTTTAAAGCCCTCTCGACGAGCCCCACCAGCTCATGGGCGAGAATCCTTTTCCCCCTGCGAGAAAGCTGAACTCCATCTGCCGCCAGCATGCCCGGTGCTGTGTAGACCTCCGCATGATCGAAAACCCCGAAATTCCAGCGATGGCACCAGCCTCTGAGCCACGTGTTTATCATATGCGTTTTCCTGTTCCTTTCAGTGTACTTCCCTGCCACTGACGGGATAGAGGAAAACACTACCTGTGCTCCTGATCTTTCAACCAATCACTCCAGTGCCCTGAAGTCCCTTTTGATGGCTTTTGGGCTCTTCTCTGCAACCTCATCGCTGTCAACCTGCATAACCAGCAAAGGGTAATAATCAGAGGACCGAACCAGATCAGGGAGTGTCCTGGTAACATCTCTAACCTGGGCCCCAGGGAGACAGCAGACTTCCCTGTGGGATGGGTCTGGCCGGCATATTGGGCCCTCTGTTCCTGACAAAAGGGAATCGCCCACTACAATAATAATGCATCAGGGAGGACACTTGCCTGGAAAATCATAGATACTTCTTCACAGCTTTGGTGGCTGATTCAAACCTACAGTTTAAATATTACAGTGACTTCCCAAGTCAGCACTCTTCTTGACCATCAGCCAGACATGTAGTTCTACATGGTGAAATAGTTGCATCAAGAAGGATCAGGAGATCTACCTTCAACAGCCAATATGTGAGAGGCCTCATCCGAGATACAGAAGATCTTTGTTCAGCTCTCTGGTCTGAATTAATACCAAGGAGGAAGACCTGTTGCCCACACACCAGCCAAATGCCCTTTGCTATGGGTCATTTTTAAGTGAATAAGAGCACTATGCCTTTAATGGCTTTACATTTCATGCTTTCAAGGTTTTAACTCAATGCAGACTGAAAAAAAAAAACCTTAAAATTTTAAAGTTTCCATCCATGAAAATTAATTTACTACTTTTCAATAGACATTTTTTTTTTTCTTTTTTTCTTGGGTGATAACTATCAGGGTGATGATTCCCAGTTAAGTCTCCATTCAAAACTAGAGGAAATTATCTGGTAATGGTGCACCCAGGAGAGCGTAGCACAACTGTCAATGGCACCAGACATGAGAACTGGAGAGGTGAGGCACAACGACTGAAGTATTAAAAATCTAGACTGGTAATTGGTTGCTAAATTAGTTTCCGGTAGTGAATACAAACCAGAATTAAGAATATACCTATAATTGATTGTAGTTTATTGCCACACACAAATATTTGTTAACAGACGGTAAATGAGGCAGCTGAGCTAAAATAAAAGCCTGAAGGAGGCAGAGCATTCAGAAGACAGTTAATACTAATTCTGAGCCACTGTTATCCCCTTACAATACAGCAGTTCTACTGCTATATCAAGGCAAGAAGAAAATGTAGATAGAGGAATGGAGTTGGTAGGAACAGAGAATGAAAAAAAGGGGATTAAGACAAATACAGCTTGCACTCTAGAAACAAGAGCCTCATACTTCTGAGCGGTGCTAGAAATACTGGGTACAGTTTTGAGGCTGAATCTGTATAATGTTCCTTATCTCACTTCTGTAAACTGGAATCGTGCTGTAGCATCTTATGACTATCTTTAACTTATTTAGTCAGCCTGTAGTTTGGCTTTGGAGACAGATACCTGCAGTGATATGACCAGGAGATGAAAGCGACAGTTGTGACTTTGAGAGTGGGACTTCTTGATTATCTTCTAATAAAAACGACTCTCAGAGGGACTCCATATCATGGTGCCAGTCAGTATGAGGATAAGTCATGCAGTGACCACTTTTAGCTATGGGCTCCATTGACCACCCGCAGTTAAGTTTGGGGGCAAGAAGAAAAGAGGAACATTGTTCCTTTCAGCTCAATTTGCAAGTGAGCTCTTTCTAAAGGAGTTTTGAAGACAGAATACTGTCAGTACTGAGTAAACTGGCTTACTGTTCTTTCAAAATAAAAACTAAATGCAGGGTTTATAAGTACCAGGAATTAGCATTACAAGACTTGCTTTAGCGTTGCTATTTATCTGGGGGTTGATTCTGCAACTTTGAAATCAATGGAATTTCATTCATTGAACTAAATGGGAAATGAATTAAGCTCTCAAATGTTCTCAGATCCCCACAGAATAAGTCTGTTCTTCAGAAAAGTCAGATATCACAACAGTCAAAATCTCTATTGCAAATCTAACTTCCACTGTATTTAAAAAAAAAAAAACAATTAAAAAAAAGTCCAAGCCTTACAGCATAGAACTTCAAAAAGTTTAAAGTTCATCTGAAGGTAAGCATATTATACAGCTCTCAGCGTCATCAGTCTTCAAGCAGCTCATTTCAGATAGTTTTCCTGTATCCCCATTAAATAAGTGAATATGTTGAACTCTAAGAGCAATTGCATTAAAGTGTCATAGCAATATATGAACCCCTAACATGAGTACAGCTCCTTGGGAATAAGGTACCAGATAAACAAAGATTACCTATACTAGTTTTAGTACATACAATTATAACACCATAAAAGAATGCAATATTGCAGCGGATATTTTGGCAGATACAGAAGAGTACCAGAAAGGACATTTAGGGCAACACAAAAAAAAAAAGAAATTTGCACCTAGAAGGGACTGTAGCTGCCTGTAGCTTTAGAGAGAATGGTACTTACCTTTAGTCTGTCCTTTGAAGACTGCACATAAGTAGAAAGTTGGCATTTAAGACAATATGGTATATTTTAGTCTGTTGTTTTTGATAAGATGATGGAAGGCACCTGTGCAGATCCCCTTCAGTACAGCCAGCTAGAGAGCTCAGTAGGATACAATGGAAAAACATCAATTTGCATGCACATGCGGGAATAGTTAAATAATGGAGAGAACCTATGAATGGCCTGTGAGTGTCAATGTGTGCAGTACTGTAGGGAACAAGCATAGAAAACAGAAACACATTTTTGCTTAGCTGTCCTTAAAAGAAGCAGTTTAGGTTGACGGTTTTTTATATATTTTAAATGAAAACAGATAATGGATCATTAGGCATATAAATGAAACATATATATTCAGGTTTGAATCATAACTGCTTAATTTCAGATGCAAAAATGCTGCTACATGTTAAATTTTCTCAACTTCTTTTGCTTCACATGAAGTGAAAGGTATTCAGGAACTTGAAGGAAGACTGAACCCTATGTTTTTTCATTGTACCAGACTCAGCAATCATGCAAAATTGAATTTGTTGCCAAAAAAATATAGATAAATCATTAAACAATCACTCTTAATATTTTTAGCCCACCTGAGACCCATGATCTTGCTAATTTAAGTAACTGTATATCTCAACTGGTAAAGGGCCTGTTCACAAGAAAGCTATGCATTTTGGTGAAGTGTATTATGAGGAAAATTAGTACAAAATTGAAATTTAAAATTAGGTTGGCAATCTCATTTATTTATGCATTGTAGTGTGGTCTGCATGAAAGGCAACTTAATCTATATTTTGGAAATGAGTAATGGCTCTGTATTTCTCTGCTCTGTTTATTACAGAAATGTCCCTAAGTACTTTAAATGGCCTGGCTTTTATGCTTCAGCTAGCCTCAGGTGAAAGTGTGTGTAAACAGAAATATAATTTAAATTACTTTCAAACATTACTCTATATGGAGCCTTTTCAGGCTACATGCAGCTACCATGTCTGATTACAGAATTTATTAAAAAGGAAAAGTAGATTATTGTCCTATAAAGTGTAAGAAGTGTTTTGCTTCCAAATAGTTTAAGCAGATGTACTTAAACTGTATATACAGGTATATAGACATAGAAGTATATATAGATAAAGGTATACATATGCATATATATGTGTGTGTACATATATATACCCTCCCCAGGTAAGGATTTTGTTTGACAATGCAGTGTAATGAATATCAGTACAGTATATTTTATATATTTTTATATATAGTATTTGCTTGCACAAAGGCAAAATCAACAGCATAAACAAAACTTAATCATTTTTATAAATACACATTTGTAATGCATACATAAGTAACAGGGAACAGTTCTTGACGATGTAGGTCAATCACATGGAAAGTTTCTTTAAAAAAACAGAGATGGAAATGGAGAAGTACAAATGGGTAACTATGAAGAAGCTATTTGCATTATTAAAAAATTTAGGGCAACTATAGTAAAAAAAAAGTTCCCTCTGTTCTTTTTGAAGTGAGGCATATGTTTGAACTGGTTGACACTGACCGTATTGTGTCTTGGTTGCCATGTAAATTAGTTTCACTTAGCTCAAAATAGCTCTGCCACAAGATGTTCTAATTTGGGGGGGTTGTGGGTTTTTTTTGTTTGTTTTTTTTTTGTTTATAATAAACTAAAAAGGAAGGGCAGAATTTAAAACTATGAAGATACTTTAATCAAAGGCAGGACAACACAGGGCATCTCTTTATGGAGAATTATTGAGGTTATCTGTGAGAAGGAATCAGAGAGACAAATAACATGACAGGTTTTCAAATGAAAATTTTGAAATAGGAATCAGATCAGCGGGTGAAGCGTGGTATCCAATGAGACCATCAGAGTTACTATTTTTGTACTGAAAGAAACAGTATTTTATTTGCCTACAAAGCATCTGTTACTCCACTGTTAGTTACCATATATAGTAATTATGTATGTGCCTAAAGGAAAGTATTCTTCTGTACTTGGAAAAGCATAACTCCCATCAAAACTAATGCAGATTTTTCACATGCTTAAGGACAGGTGAAAATTAACAGAAGCCCAAATCAAGTGGTTTGCCTGAGGGCTTTTATGACTTGGAAATGTATTGGAAAATAGTATAACTGCAGTCAGAGGCAAAAATAAGTTCTCCACATACGTGTTGCCAATAATAAGCTTGTTATAGTTAACCACTGATTAACACATCTGTGAGGAGTTACCAAGTGCTGGAACCATTCCCAGAGGTGAAATGTTATTTCTGATGACTCACCTCCGTAGTCAGATTAGGAAGATTTTACTAATCTTGCTAGATTGAATCTTATCCTGCTTTGAAATCTCAGATTTGTTCCTTAACAAATAAAAAATTTTACTTACTGCACAAAGTCCCTGGCAATACCATTCTAAAGCTGACTAATGATATTTTATCAGTATTAAAAAATGAAATTAAATATGATAACTAATGAAAATCTTTATTCTGATAATAATCAAACATCAAAATTAAAGGTACTGACATGATTAAAAAGGTATAGGAACCAATCTGTGTTAAGAAAAAACTATGGGCATACTGCAGTTTGCATTACTGCAAATGTCTTTAGTATAAATGATTGCTTACGGCATCTTTATACTGCAGAAGAAAGAAGGGAAAAGGACAGTAGGATTCCACAAGAAATTTCAACAAAGTTTCTTAGCTCTAGAAGTAAGACACTTGCTTTAAGAGAAAATGGAGAAAATCTGGTGGAAGGGAGAATTCCAAACTTGATGTTCATCACTGAATGCCCAAGGAGTTCTGAAAATTTTGCAGAAGTTCAGTGCAATTGTTGTAAATTAAATTTTAGATAGGGCATAAAGGATAAGGATAGAGGTATATTCTGTTGTACAAGTATAAGTTTAAGGAGGAGTATGTAGAGTGAGGAAAATGGAAACAATGAAAATAAGTTGCATCCAAATAACAAACAAGGTACCAACATCTGTGGTTCTGACTAGTGTAATTTGTGAAATGAAGTCTGAAACACTGTGATATTTCTAAAATAAATGCATATAATTTTTAATATAATGATTAGCTATGGGGGAAGTAGTCTGGTGGAAATAAGATAGAATACTGTGCGTCTGTGCTGTTAGGAAACAAAGCACTATATTGCTACCTCACATTCCCAAATTTTTGTTCTCAGCTGGAATAGCCTGATACTGTTTGACCTCCTGGCAATACTGTCTAGTCACGCTGCCAGTAACCTTGCTGTTTCGTCTCAACCATTCAGTCTTCCTTCTGGCAGGTGAACCAGTTTTGTAACAGAAATCATTGTTCAGTCATCATGTTGCTTTTGTCACAAATTTTGAGGGCATTCGGGTAAAACCCTTTATTCAAATGTAAGAATATAATGTATATGCAGCTAACACAGCTAGGGAGTGACAGGTTTTTTCAAACCCTATGAGTATTGATTTGAATTAAGCAGCTGGGGGTGATTAATGTTAAGTGAATATGAAGGCAGATAAGAAAAAATTCCCAGCAGTTTCCACAGCAAGTTTCTTTCTTGACATGATGAACTTGCTTTTCAGCTCACCCACACAGGACTTCAGAATCTTTAAATTGAAAGTTACTGTATTGCTACTGGGTGGGAAATGTGAAGTGTGTTGACACCAAAAATGTGTTTATTTTGGCTCTACAAATTCTCTGATGTTCTGGATCTGAGGGTATGTAGAAGAGCTGCACGAAGCTAGCACAAAGGAACAAACAACTGATCTGTTCAAAAGTGCTAGCATAGAGATCTGTTGGCAAAAACTGGTGAAATGCTATTCTTCCCTCTGGTGTTAATTTCTCCAGAGGTAGTTGACTGGGCCCCTGTTTAGAAGTTGAGTTTTAATTACTTTGAACTTGCTTGACATTATGAATGTCTCTTGAGAGCTGCTTGCTTGAATTTATGTTTTTATTAATTCATTTTGGAAGTGTTTATTGTGGGGAAGGCACTTGTTTGTTTAGGACAACTTTATGAATATAAGTACAGGACACTTTTGAAGAAGTCTGAGGTATAAAAAGAAATTAATTTTTTTTTTTTATGTTACAAAAAAGAGGTTGATGGAAAAAAAATTTGTAAGTCTCGGAATATAAGTGCTGAGACCAGGACAGAGTTCTGCTCCTGCTCTTTTCTGTTTCTAAACACTGTGCCTAAAAAGCTGTACCTTGGAAGGGACAGCAGTAAAAATCCAAAAGTCGAATCCAGTTTTTAGGTATAGTGCCCAGATGTGTGGCTGTCCTGGTTTTGGCTGGGATAGGGTTAATTTTCTTCATAGTAGCTGGTATAGTGCTGTGTTTTGGATTTAGTATGAGAATGTTGACAACACACTGATGTTGTAGTTGTTGCTAGGTAGTGCTTACCCTAGTCAAGGACTTTTCAGCCTCCCATGTTCTGCCAGGTGCACAAGAAGCTGGGAGGGGGCACAGCCAGGACAGCTGACCCAAACTGGCCAAAGGGATATTCCATACCATATGATGTCATGCTCAGTATATGAACTGGGGGGAGTTGGCCGGGGGGCAGCGATCACTGCTCAGGGACTGGCTGGGCATCGGTCAGCGGGTGGTGAGCAATTGCATTGTGCATCACTTGTTTTATATATTCTTTTATCACTATTGTTGTTGTTATTATTATTATTATTTTCTCTTCCTCTGCTGCCCTATTAAGCTTCCTTTAAACCCCATGGGTTTTACGTTTTTTCCCCCCCAATCCTTTTCCCCATCTCACTGGGGGGGCAGGAGAGAGGGTGAGCAAGCGGCTGTATGGTGCTTAGTTGCTGACTGGGGTTAAACCATGACAGTGGCGCTTGAAGGGACATTGGGTCCATATAGCAGAGAGTCACTATTTCATTTCTGAAGGATATTGTAGAACTAGAGTTTAATGGTTATTGTTCATCTCATGTTTTCCCCAGGCATCTGAGGCTTAACAGCACAAATTAAATTTCACACCAGCCAGCCCAAGACGTCAGCATACTGTTTGGATTCAAATATCAAGTTCTGTTTTCAGGAACAGCTAAATATGAACAGGAGTTTACTAGAACTTCTGTATCTGCACCAGTGAAACAACTTCCACAAAGTGAAAACACAGCAACTTTTTACATGCTCTCTATTGTGAGAAGAAAATTATTCAGACTGTCTGACTCTGCAAATGCTGTATGAGCTGGTTAAAAAGGTGGGAAAAAAGCATGAATATTAATTTATTTTGCAGTGTTAATACTTCCCAAATGCAAGTAATATTGGAGAATTGCACTTCTATTGAAAGGCAATGAGAGAACCCCACAGCCTTTACCTGATAGAATATGGAAGCGAGAGCTCATAAATGCAAAATACATTTTTAGAACTGGTGGTTAACTGCTGGAGAGAGAGATTTGCATGAATGAATGTTTCTTCTTACTTCCAATATTTTTATACACCTCTGACAGCCACCCTCATTCCTAAATTTCCAGTGGTTAATTTCAATGGCCAAAGTTGCTGGAGGAGGTCATGCACATAATCACTGAAATACCAGGATTGCTGGAAAGTTCAGTGCCTTTTGAAATGCTCTAAATAATGATTCTCCTATATGAATTACCTACGGGGCCTGATTTAGGAGTTGAGCTCAGAACAGATTTTAACTCTTATCAAACCTGATCAGAAATAGTACTAGTTTTATACCTAAGAATGATACTTACTTGGCTGTTCATTAAATCTGGAAGATTTACACTCAGAATCTTTTCTTGTGAGGAAATTTGAGTTCCCATTTTTCATCTGTAGAGAGACTATCCTAACCATACATCTCTAGGGAATTCCTTGTTCAAATATCTTTTATTTGTTTGGTTATGTCATTCTGCATTCAGAAAGCCACTTCCTGCAAATCTCAGGTGTCCAAATGTCCTTGCACTTTCCCTCATGGACCCTAGCCACTCAACTCAGGATTGTGAGTCCCTTTAAGTGGTATTAGGCGCTGAAAATGTAAATGCTTCAAAGATGGGTATTGTGATCCCGAGGACATCACTGCAACTCTTGCTCTCGGTGAAGAAGCATATTCAGCTCTTCTGAAGTTCTGGCCCTTCTTTCTAAACTTGGATCTCCAGGGTAAATACACAGAAAGTATTACATCCCAGAACAGAATTCCAAATTTTTTAACTATCTGTAGTTGCTTCTCAGAATCAAAATCTTTGGCCAAAATCTTGCCTGTGTCATTCTGTCAAAAATCAAAAGCAGAATTTTGAACAGTTTTCCCTGATGACATGTATTTTTACAGCAAGACAAGAATTTCATTATTTTGGAGATCTTTTTGCCAGCTGTCTACATGAGAGTTCTTACTAAAGTAAAAATCTATTCCTTATCCAAAGGACTTTCTGCTATAAGGATTCAAAAGTAAAAAATGCACTGAAACAAACAATAGATCTAAGTTTCTACATTCAGATCCAGGTCCAGACACTGGCATGTAAAAATTACACTATGTTCAGAGGTGGCATTAAAACCTTGCTGAGAAAGATAAACTGTCTGGAAACCAGTTTCAAATTCTGAACACTACCTCCTCATTACCCTCTACTCTGCTCTTGTGAGACCTCACCTGGAGTACTGCGTCCAGCTCTGGAGCCCTCAGCACAAGAAGGACATGGACCTGTTGGAGCGGGTCCAGAAGAGGGCCACGAAAATGATCCGAGGGCTGGAGCACCTCTCCTATGAGGACAGGCTGAGAGAGTTGGGGTTGTTCAGCCTGGAGAAGAGAAGGCTGCGGGGAGACCTTATTGCAGCCTTTCAGTACTTAAAGGGGGCCTATAGGAAAGATGGGGACAGACTTTTTAGCAAGGCCTGTTGTGACAGGACAAGGGGTAATGGTTTTAAACTAAAGGAGGGTAGATTTAGTCTAGATATAAGGAAGAAATTTTTTACAATGAGGGTAGTTAAGCACTGGAACAGGTTGCCCAGAGAGGCAGTGGAGGCCCCATCCCTAGAAACGTTCAGGGTCAGGTTGGACGGGGCTCTGAGCAACCTGATCTAGTTGATGATGTCCCTGCTCACTGCAGGGGGTTTGGACTGGATGACCTCAAAAGGCCCGTTCCAACCCAAAGCATTCTATGATTCTATGATTTTCATTTTCTTTAACCAGAATGGAAGGAATAGAGTACACTTATTAATAACTAGCAAATTTGTGCATGTTATGGCAACCGTCTGCATTGGGGAGGAATTTTTAGCTTTTTTAATGAGGTTTAATGGCTGTCAGAGTCATGCATACCTCCAACGCTAAGTCTATGTATTTAAGAGAGGCCAACAGCAGCTGCTGCAGTGACAGCAAAATACACACATATATGTATACACACACATATATAAAATTCTGAAAGCCACAATTGCTTCATTAACATTATTGAAGGCACAAAATAGGTTTTAATTGTATGGCTGATTTCCCACAGCAATTTAATGGGGTAAGTATTTGGCAGAAATCAAAAGCTGTAAAATTCATGTTGTTTGTTCATGAAGTTAGCAGTGCGCTAAATCCTTCAGCTACTACTCGGGCAAAAATCCCATTGGAGTGCATTGAAGTGAACTTCATTTTCCCCTGAGGACTAAGGTTTGTAGCATTTTTCTCAAAACAAATAGCAACGTTGAACCTTAGGGAAGCTGTCATGATCAGAGAGCCTTAAGGCAAGGACACTGTTACTCTAAATTTAAAACTTTTTTTTTTTTTTCTTTTTTCTCTTTTTCCCCCCTTTTCTTTCCAGTATGACAGATGCAGCAATTTAGGGGAACAGCTCAAGATTGCATGGATGTTATTTTGATTAACAATACAGAAACAGTCAGTTGATTTCCATAGGTGCTTCATTTTTAAATGTTTGCTGTTGGAAATATCAAACATCCGCCTGGAGCAAATAACTAAGTAGCTGATAGCACTGTATCTGTTCCTGTTTTAAGCTTCCAAAGCCAGAGGCACTTGAACACCCATGTAGGATCCTAGGTGCTCATGGAGACTTGGAAGCTGGAAAGACCTAAGCTATATAAGATCAATTGCTCCTGGCACTTAAAAGGCTAGTAAAAACAGGTTATAATGTTTACATGACTTTTTATGGGTCAGAGTTTATTATAGCTCCATTCTATAGCCTACAGCAGAGGAGCACTTTACAAGGCTTTTGCTGTGCTTTACAGATATGTTTCAGTGAGTTTGCCAAGGCAGGCTATTTCAACTGAGCCCCGAACATTTACAGATTTCCAAGATTCCCTTTGCAGCTAAAGATACTTGGGAATTGGACAATATGAAACCAAATTGGATTGGACACAATTCATAACAATAAATAAACCCTGTGACTACTAATCATAAGAATGTTTATACATGTCAAAAGACATTATATGCTGCACTTAAAATGCTGTATTGAAGCACACTGTGAGGGCTACAAAGTTAAGCTATAAAAAATTAGGGGATGCTAGAATTAAACTTGCTTGTTTAATCCCTTCCCTTCTGTTACAAAAAAAAATTCTTGCACCATGCCTGGCACAGGATTGTCTCTCTCACTCCTGTGAGTATTCTCCAACAGTTTGCTCCCTTTTCTTAGTTCAGTTGTTGACCCATGTCTCATCTGTTGCACACTACTGAAGCTATTCTCAACACAGATTTATTGATTACTTCACAGGGTCTTCTATGGTACTTGTAGGTATAATATCTGAGTACATTACAGTAACCCACAAATGGTCATGTTGGAGACAAGTTTTCATGAATAAAGAGAGTGGTGCAAGGCAAAGAAAGAAAAAAGTACTGTGATGAGGGTAACAAATATAATCTTTTAAGAACAGGAGCTTGAAATAGTTATTTTACTCATGTGGTGGTAGTACTTACTGGTAGTTAAATAATGAACCCTCAGTATCTTGGTGGTCCAAGGTCTTCGTCTTGCCTTCTGCTGGGAATCTGTGGGAAGTCTGTGAGAAAGCAAAGAGGAAAGGAATTATTTGAAGAGGAAGAAGTAGGAAACATTTCTTTGACAATTTTCATTTTTTGTTAAACTAGTGTTAGATCTTTTTACTTAAATATGTGTTAGACACAGTACTGTGTAAGGGGCCAGTAGGTAGACTGCTGGTGAGATTTAGAAGCAAAATTCATAGTGATAAGCCTGGCATGTAACGCAGAATCATGATGTCCATGTCATTCCGCCTAGTTTATACGTTCTTTTAGCTCTCTTCTTCCTAGATTACATGTTTCTCCAAACTGAAATTATTTCTTCCAGCCTGGAAATGGAACTTTCTAAAGTGATAAATCTTGTTGTACCATTGAAACTGGAGATCAATAAAATGAAATTTCTCATATGTGTGCAGTTCATACTTCAGTCTCTGGTTATAAACTGCTCAGTGTGACTTGGACAGGTGGAACATCATAGCCAGTGGAAAAGCAGAGGACGATTTTTTCCTCTGATAATTCAGTAACAGATGGGATATCTTAACAGTTATGATCAACTGAAAACAATTGTAATTTGTAACAATCCTTATATATTTATACACAAAACTTCAGTAATTTGGCATCCCTTATTAGCAACTTCCAAATAAAAATGAGTATTATCATCTGAAAATACTATTGAGAAAAGAATCACCAGACAAAGTAAGCCTATAGCCTATTTAAACACCGAAGTTTTAACCTAAAATATGTTGCTTCCCCACCATCAGTGTTAACACTTCCTTCTTTGCGGAATTTCAAGTGTTGTTATGGAAGTTCTGATAACACAAATTGTTTGTAGCCAGAAAGCTGACTTTTATTAAAAACAAACTGCCACACCATACTGCACAGTAGCATTTTATTGAGTTTGAAGTATCTGGCTTGTTAACTCTATTTAAGCAGCTGCTATCTCACTTCAGTCTGATCACAGGACTGTTTGAAATGAAAATAAAACCTGCTTTGTTTACAGACCTCTTTTAACTACTATGGATCAAGAATTGTTTGTTCTTTCTGACAGCTTTTACAGGCTTTTGTTACATTTTTTTCTCACTGTGATAGATGCTGGTAATTTTCTACTTGCTTTTTGTAAGTCTTTTTCTACCAGCTACACCACAGGGAGTTTATCAGAAAAGGCTGATCTTTCCTAATCCACTACCACATACCATGTGCCCTTTGGAGCAGGTATGCTTTCATATCACAGTGTTCAATACAATATTCTGTTNGGGGTTTTTTTTTTTTTGTTTTTTACTCCAAAGTAAAATAAATGTTCTTTGCACATGTTTAGACAATTATATTTTCTGTTATATGTGATGCCAGCAATAGTGGTATCACCTCAAAGAATGATTTTAACTGGCCAAAGAATCTTTCCTGCCTACTGTGACATTTTCTCATCTTACTAACATTTCTTTGTTGAATAAAGAAAATATGAACCATAATGACGTAATGCTGAAGATTAATTAGGTTCTAATTCTTAATTTTAAGAATTTTTTTTGCAGTCTTGAGTGACATTTCAGATCAAGTTTATACTGAAATAACTACCCATGAGAATATATCAGTAAATTTAACATCTGAATAAGGATGCAATACAAGCAAATCTGATAAATTTATTACATGTGTTAATTTTTAGCTAAAAAATGCTGCTTCTTTCTGCTTTATACAAAAGATAGAAATAAACTTAACAGTGATTGCTAGGCAAAACTTCATAAGTGTTTAATCAAACTGACTTTTTTGTGGAGGAAACAAGAGTTACTTAAAGGTGTTGGAAAAACTGTCTATCCTCCCTGTTTCAAAACCAATGCTTAATAAGTCCTTCAAGATGAATCAATAAAATAGTGAATCAGTTATTATATGTTTGAATAAAAGTAACTTTCGTAACATAATCTATTTTTTTTCTGTTGGCTTCTTATGACTATTCTTATTTACTGTGCAAATATTAACAGAACTGTGCAAACACAAATGTCTAAGAATAAACATTTTCCAAAGGCAAGATTTGAACTTTAAATCACACATAAATCTCAAATTTTAGCATGAATATTAAGTGTGGTTTCTTTAAACAAACAGAATATCACATCAGATTTAGATATACAATAAAAATAACTGAATGCATGTCAGAATCTGAGTAGGAGCTGTC
>VYZW01003622.1:126673-138657 GCA_013401315.1 Balaeniceps rex | reverse complement strand
AACCCCCTTTGTCTCATGTCTTGCCATATATTGAAATCCTAGTTACTTCTCTGGCACACGTAAGCAAGCTTCACAGTAAGTGAAAAGTTTGAATTCCTCTAATCTGTATCTTTTTCATATATACAGACTAAAACATTGCAAATTTTAGGTTTATTGTATGACATGTAGATGAATTCAGATGATCATCACCATAATGGTCTTTTCACTGGCACCAGCAATTGCAGGACCTCACAAGCACCATAAAGTTATCCTCCAGAAACTTCAGAAAAGATTGCCCTGTCCTGTTTATTGCTATAGTTTGACTCCACATTTGTTTTGCAGTGTTTCTGCTAGGTGTGCTTTCATTTAGGTGTTGAAGGAAACTATGAATCTTTTCACATGCTAAGGTTTTTCTGGGAGTCTGTATAGTACTTTTGAATCCAGGCACAAGTGTTACACATTTATGATGTGTCCCAAGAGGTCTGCTATCTCTGACACAGCAGATGCCTTTCTCTGTTACTGCTGTTTAGACTCACTAACTGAAAATTGACTGTCAATTGATTAATTCGTGTGCATTTTATTGTTTATTGTTATCTTTTGTAAATCTGTTCAGTTCTGTATAAGACAGAAATACAAAGGTAGTCCAGTCCCCAGAAAACTTGTTGTCTAGGAGATGGATAGAGAAAGAGAGTACTCATAATCACTCAGCACTAGGCACCTAATGCAATGAGCTACCTCTGCTCACTTTCTTCTCTTCACTGAGACCCTTGAGAGTTAGGCTCCAAAACTACATGCCTAAGCTGGAGTTTACCCATATGTCTGAAAAGATGTAGTGGAAGATCTGGAGGAAAATCACCTTATATGTATTTTTCACTTCTTACTCTGTTTTTTTTTTTTTTTTGTTTCTGTTTTTATTCTTTTCTTTCTTTTTTATGAGCTTTGAGTACAGATTTAAATCAAGAGAGAATTGAGGCCACATGTTAAGATGTCATTCACATGCCTTCCTCCTATGTTCTGCGTTAGTATCATAATTTTCCTTTGGCATTATTTCTGTGCAACGATAATAGCAATTCTGTGGCACCAGAATTATCCTGGAAGTGTGATATTTACTGTTATCTTGGTCTTGCCTGAGTGCAGAAATTTATTTTTTATGAAACATATGGTATTTTTGAGAGGAAAATAACTGGTCACTGAACAGCCTTGGAAGGATGCCATCGTGGGTAGATGAGATGTATTCTGCCATTGGAATCAGCATATTTAGTTATTTCAGTGGAGTGTACTTTTCCTCATTAGTAAATATGAATGCACAGAAACCACTAGACTAAGATTTTTATTTAGTCTACCTTAGATAGTCTTTCTGCTGTCATTTTGCTAACTGAGCTTATGCTCTAGACTTGGAATCCTTCTTAATGAATTAATGCCAAAAAGTATTCATCATCTTAATTAATAGAAACAAACACAAAAGTGAGTGCTCAAACATCACGTTTTTTTCCTGGCTTCTCAGTGTTAAAAAATCACAGTGCTATTCAGTATATTAGAGTACTGGTGTTAGAGAAAAGCAGAATAATAAACAAAATAGCCTTGTTTCAAGCTTATTTCTTTATAAGAGTGTTTTTATGACCAGTTAGTTCAGGAAATCAACATGCAATTGCTCCTCTCATATTAGTGTGGTCTTAAGTGACAGAAGATAATAAATAAAATATAATTATATTATTAATACAGAGTAGCTGTAACTTCATTGAATTGCATCAATATCTATTGAAATTCAAACACACGTTCAGCTAGGCCAGGTTGAAAAGTGCTTTTAAACTAAAAGAAGCATTAAAATTATTACCTTGACACTGCAGGGAAGGTAAGTCTTTCTGGTAAGTTTTCTGGTTTTATTCCAGAGCTACCTTGAAGGTTATGGAAGACCACAGAAATGGAAATGAAAGCTCTCACTGTATTTTAAAAAAGTAATATTAATGTCTTTTCCCCTGGTTGATAGACGTTTCGGGTTAACAGGAACACTGGAAAAGAAGACTAAAGCAGGGAAGGGAGAATGAAGACTGAAAATGAGAATGATGTAGAGAACTGAATAGCAGATAACTACACCCACAAAACAAGCAAATGGGAGCACTGCATGAAACCATCATATAAAAGGTTTAACAAATAGAAACACACTTTTTGGGATTTTTCCACAAAATTGCACTGTTCATCTTCACAGGAACTTTTGCATGTCAAAAGCATAGATTAGCTGAAAAGAGAGATAGACAAACTTCTGGGTGTCCAGAGACAGCTATTACAAATGATGGGCCAAAGGTAAACTGTTTCAGGACATCATGGGATATCCCAATTGTGAGACGCTGGGAGTGTACAGCTGCAGCTTCTCTGAGCATCCACTCCTGTCACCATCACAGGCAAAATACTGAGCAAGAAGGAAACTGTTTTGCAGATTGTTCTAGCTCAGATTCAGTAGTCTAAAATGTGTAACTGAGATCTCTTTAATGATCACAGGCTGTTTCCATCTGACTGGCTGTAGTCTTTTGTTAAAACAAACAAACAAATAATAACCCTCACCCCCCAGATGTCTTCTGTTTCAGGGAAAGCCTCAAAAGAGTTGAAGGCACTCATCCTGGCAATGTGAAAGTAGTCTTATTAAGTCCAGCACTGCTTGAGGTTCAGGTCTCTTCCCTTCATCAGTGCCACTGTGATCTGTAGCCATGGGGTACATCACAGCTCAATATCAGATAAGACCCTGTGGTCTAGCCCGACAGGCAATGAAAGGCAATGAGCACTGCTTTCTACTACCTGAAACTCCCTGAGAATCTAATCAAAAGACGGCTTCACCACTAAGACCTTTGTTGTGCTGCAACGGGACTCATGCCCGGACTGTAATTGTGGGCTGGAGCCGGCAGAGGGATGAGCTTGGTTGGCACATGGGAAGTACAATATCTAATTTAATATTATAAGGGAATTAGTACCATATGTATAACATCCATACTCTTGCAAAACATGCAAAGAGAAGGCAATCAAAACCTCAGATTTAATTCTTATTCAGCAGTAACATAGCCACTGCTATTAGTTCCCTTTAAAAAACCATTGAAATGTTTGTGGAACAATTTTGTGTGGTAAGAAACTCTATGGTTTTGCTTTATTTCACATGAGGTCAATGCTTTAGGTTTACTATAGGTCTGAAGTGTTTCACCCAGGTTTGAACCTCAGCCTACCACAATTACAGTGTTAGAGTTCATCTGACTTCTCCCAAAAGTCTTGATGGGCTATTTTATTTTTTTCCCAATTAAATTGTGGAAATGTCATTGTATTGCTACTGCTGGTCTACTGTTCATGTATTCTATTTGGTGGCACTGAAAAGCTCACACCACACATCCAAGCAAAGGACAACCATGAAAATTAACCTCGTGTTGCTCAGCCGGAGAAAACATGGTTTAAATGGTTGGTCTTGACATGTCTCAAAGGACCTGTGAAATGGATTTGGAGCCAGCCTTCTTCATCAGCTAATCTATGTGTGAGAGCTAAATAAATGAACCTGAGGGAAAGGTAAAAAAAGAGAGCAGGTAATTAAATATTAGGAAAAGGGGAAAATAAAAATTTGATTTATACCATTTTTAATGTTTTTTGGCTGAAACAAAATTCATGGAATATGTAATTGAGTTGACAAATATATCATGAGGCAGAGGTTAAATAAACAACCTCTGGTGAAAACTATGTAGGCTAACTTAACATAATAAAATATTGCATGAAGCAGAAAATTCTATGACAATTTGGTACATGGGGTATTCCTTCTCTTTCAGTTAGAGGGCATTTATTACCCACTGTGTCTTGATACTCAAGCAAGACAGATGATGTGGTGACAGATATTTAAGATTGTGAACTAATGTTCAGTCTTTTGTAGAGAACAAGAGAAGGCAGTAGAATTTTTTTCCCCTAACATCTTGCCTTTTTTATTGCTCTCCGGGAATGGAATTGTACAATGGTTTCTGAAGGACTGGAGTGGGTTTTAGGGATGGGGACACAAGAGACTCCAGTCCTCTCTCAAATTTTTATTTTAGTCCTGATATGACTTTGAAACCCTAATAACACCAACAGAAGTGCTCTGACATGACCCTACTCTTTTCCAGTGTTCATACAGACTTTTAAAGAGCTTACCAGGCAATTGTCCATCTTCTGTCTCAGTCTCACACAGGATGAGTGCATGTTACGTTCCTTTGAAATGTCAGTATTTGTGAGATGGGACTTTATTTTAAAGGAAACTCCTTAATTGCTTGTGACCAGCTGAACAGTTAGGCTGTCCTGGTTTCAGCTGGGTTAGAGTTACTTTTCTTCCTAGTAGCTGGCATAGTGCTGTGTTTTGGATTTAGTATGAGAAGAATGCTGATAACACACTGATGTTTTAGTTGTTGCTAAGTAGTGCTTAGACTAGTCAAGGACTTTCTTTTTCAGCTTCCCATGCCCTGCCAGGTGCACAAGAAGCTGGGAGGGGGCACAGCCCAAGATAGTTGATCCAAACTGACCAAAGGGCTATTCCATACCATATGACGTCATGCTCAGTATATAAACCGAGGGGAGTTGGCTGGGGGGCAGCAATCGCTGCTCGGGGACTGGCTGGGTGTCGGTTGGCGGGTGGTGAGCGGTTGCATCACTTGTTTTCTTTTCCCTGGGTTTTGTTTGTCTCTCTCATTCTCCTTTTCATTACAATTATTATTATTATTATTATAATTATTATTATTATTACTATTATTATTATTATTATTATTTTATTTCAATTATTAAACTGTTCTTATCCCAACCCGCGGGTTTTCTTACTCTTGCCCTTCCGATTCTCTCCCCCATCCCACCGGGGAGGGGGAGGGTGAGCGAGCGGCTGCGTGGTGCTTAGTTGCCGACTGGGGCTAAACCACGACAGCACTCTAAACAGAGTCTATATAGATATCCACAGGTTTGTAATAATGCAAAAGATATGATTATATTGACAAAAATCTACAGATTTTCAGCTGATCAGCTGATGGATATATTTTATGATAAGGTGAATCACTCAGTGCTCTCGGGTTGTACTAAACGGGGCTTAATTCATTTGTTCATATGCAGGCAACTAGCATCCCTGGGCTAGATGACTGCCCCCTAAATCATCTCATTTAACCTCCAGCAACTCCAGAAAGGCATTGGTCTGCCACAGTCATGTGCCATATTTGTTATCTTCAGGCAGATGTCTCAAATACCTCACTTATCTCAAAAGGTATTAGCCATTTCTGTGGGCAGCTGAATCACATCCTGTTCCTCACTGATTGCAGCAGGGTCTTAGACACCCAGCACACATACATCCTCTTCCATTGTAGACACTTAGAGCCTGAAGCTGATGCTGCCCCGAATTTTACTGATCCTCTCAGAGGGACAAGATAAGAAGCAATTTTGTTGCATGTTACTCTGACATATTTCAGCAAAAGACCTTGATTAGTCACATGAATTCATTGTTCACAAATTGGGTTTGATTCAACAAATTTCTTTGGATAGGTAGCTCATTTAGATCAAGTCCTCTTGTTGATTTCAATCAGTATTGGGTCATTTCCCCAACAAGGCTATTCATGCAAGCCATAAATGACTAACAGCAAAGTTGTGTGGTCTCTGGACATACTATCTGCCTTCCCGCTATTCTCAATATCTGTTTTAGGTTTTCATTTTACATGGCAGCTCAATATAGGTAAACACACTAAGCAAGATATCGCTGAAGTTACAGGTAGAGTTTTATCAGTGTTTGTCCCTACATAAACCATTTCAAAAGGTCAACACAAGTTCTACTTTTCTATGTCATTCACTCTTGGGCAGCCAGAAAATCACATGCTGTACACACAAAAGGGTGTAAACAGAATGATCTTGGAGCCTTGCTCTTTGAAAACACCTGTAGGATTAATGACATGGCTGATGGTTTCCTTTCCATGATATCTATCTAAACATTTAAATCAGTATCACTTCCCAGAGTGCATTCTGCCAGGCAAGATGCTGTCTGGCAAAATGGATCTCCAGCGCCTGTCCTTCCTGAAGCCATGCAAGACCTCCATGAGCAGAGCGGTGCTGGTATTTCGTCCTGGGTGATGCAGACATTTGAGAAGGCTACTCCATTAGCCCATACATACTCTAAAGCTCTGGTTTATTGCTTGGTTTGTGGCAGGATTCCCAAGAAAAACGTTCACTTTATTGACTGCCAGCTGAAGGACCTGCTCTGCAAGCTCATGCCCTACAGAGAATTTGCAGCTCAAAAGCTGGCACCAGAGAGTTTCCTCTGCTGAGCACTTTACATGGTGACTTCCCATAGCTCATGCAGCAATACGAGGTTAGGAGAGGTGTGGACTAAAGGAGAGAAAAACCAAACCAGTGACAATATCAAAGGAGAAGAATAGGCTGCAGTCAGAGATCATTGATCATCTTTATCTTGTTTCAGACCCACAACTAGAATCACATTTTTGTGCATGAGCCCATCTCCATTTGCAGTACAAAAAAGAGTGATGCTGTTTCACGAAAACATTTTGGATTTCTCTAATGAAGAAGCAAGTAAAAATGATCTGTGCTCCCCTTCACCAGAACATCCTAATCTAGAATATTTTGATATCAGCATAAGATTCTTGGAGGTGGAGCTAAAAGAGGGAATTTCCCAAGGGAAAATCTGGCTTAGTATTTTTTCTCTTTTGCCTGTTTTCCCACTACAAATAATTAGTACTACTACCAGATTCAACCCAGTACTAGAATATTTTTTTTCCACATATTGCACCAAAACCCTGCAGTTTGAGTACATCTAAGAGACAATTCTGTCTCTCAAAAGGTGCTCCACCTCCAGGGTGCTGTTAGCCTTAGATTTTTCCTCCAAGCGGTAATCATTTGCCCCCTAGGGGTGTGAAGCATTCATGCTGCTACCTCCAGATAGGAAGTGCAGCCAAAACAATTCCCCAGCAAAGACAGAAAGACATGTTCCACCCTCCTGGATGCTCCCTCTGAACCATGGTGGATATAAAAGCCAGCAAAGATGCTATTCATCCCACAGTGCTTAACCACCATACGATAAATTATCTGTGAGAAACAAGGTAGGCTCTCATCTCATGCCTTTGTGATTACACAAAATGAAGCACAGAGCAAACTTTTATGCCAGAAGTTTCTCTCTCTATCTGACTGAGCTTATCTCATCCAACTGACCTTTGCAGGCAACATTTGCAGACTTGCTAATATTGATTCGTCTACTGGCTCTTTCCCCTCCTCAAGCATCCCAGGGGTGTTGTCTACCTTAGAAAGCACAGAAAGGAGAGTAGCCTTGGGGACAAATAATTTGTCTGTATGGGAACTATGTGAAAAATCAAAACCTCATCATTCGGTCCTCAACATCAGACATGTTCAAGAGTGAAAATACTAGCATATCCCCCTAGTAGTTTCAGCATCTTTGAGCCCAGGTTGAGATACTGTAAAATAATGCCTGCTATAGACAGCATTAGCCAATTCATTAGTTTGTGCTCTTCTAAAAAAAAAGGAAAGAAACTCATATTTAAAGCAAGTTTGGTATCAGCCTCTGTTGGAAATGGGACTGTGGTCTAGCCATTGATATAAACCATTATGGGAGCTCCAGTGTTGCCACAACTGCAAGAGAAGCAAATCAGCCGAAACCAAGGAAATGACTGATGGCTGAACTGAACCCCCCAAAAAATTAGTCATACAGATTTGAAATTAAAAGGCTTGCATTTTCACCTAGGTTTTTCCTTTGTTTCCTGGTATAAGTTTTTCTCTATTGTCTGGTTTTAAAGCTGCTGTTGTTTCGATAATAATCTTTCATAAAGGATTGTGCTACAAAGTAAAGTCTTTGCTGTTATGGCCGCTATTTTTAAAGGGCCTTTTAAGATATTTTTTTTGTAGCATGGAAATAAAAAGTTGTACCTGATTCCTCACGACATTTTGGAGAGCTATTTTTATAGCCACCTTTGCTATCAGACATGTTCAGTCTTTTCCTGGCCACAAACAGTAAGGTCTGACCTGTGAAACATAACATGCATTGCAGAGCATTTGCAATCTGAAAATCTTTGCCTACAGACCAAAACAAAGAAAGTAAAAGCATATGGACAGCTTGGGCCCCCTATTCCCTTCTGCGAGATCTAAGCAACTGATACACTACCCATGAAAGAACAGAATGTTTAGACACCTGTGCCAGCCAAGTACCCGTCCAAGATGTTTCATAATCATGCTTATTTATGGAATCAGAATAGGATGCCAAGTCAGGTGGGAAAATAAGAGATGGCACTTAAGTCATAGTAAATGTTACCCAGTGAGAGGGCAAGGGGAAGTAGTGCTGTTGTCAAGTGGAGAGTAGGGGGTGAGCGGGAGGAGGAAATTGCAGAGAGAATTAGATCCCACAAATAGCCAGAGGAGTCAGCGAGGGAGAGGGATGTGTTAGAAGAAAAATGGAAGGTTTTTCTGAAAGTCGGGGGTAAAGGAAATAAACTGAACACCATAAAAACAGCTTACAGAATCCCAGTCTCTGAAAGAGGCACCAGCAGTAAGAGAAAACAGTCAAACAGTGTCAGCCTCCCCAAGCATGGATGGGTGCCACAAGACTGAATGCAAAAGAAAACACTAACCTGGACTTCAGGAAAATGATGAGGTATCCTATCGGCTCCCTGGCTTTCAGGGGATGTTATTCAAAGGTAGGAGAGAGGAAACACCTGGGCACCTGGTTGACTTAAGCCATGGAATGTCATTTGCACAGGAAAAAGTCACTAGAGAGGCAAACCACCAGAGTAATGAATGACGAATAAATGAGAAACTGAAATAAGAGAGGAGCAAACTTGAAATGGTTGATAGGGATGCTTTCAAACTCAGCCGGTCACCTCATATATTCTCCACAAAACTTTCAGTTTCCCCCTTGAGTCCTTCGCATTCAGTCTTTGTTTGACACTCTTACCAATCTACATTTCCTAACAGCTTTTCCAACTCCCATTCCCTTTCCTGATATCCTTGCCAAATCCAGGCAGTATCTTTCACTTGTTCCCTTCCCCACATCACATACCAGAACATAATTTTCACAACCTGAGGGTGCCAGCTCTGTGCTGTGCATTAAAATGACATTAAGCATTGTGTGGATCAACGGAAGCTAGAATACTTTTTTTGATGGGGTGAGGGTAGAGGGATGGGAGAGGAGAAAGAGGCCTTGTAAGTGGGCCTTCTTCAGCAGAACATCCTATAAGAAACATATGATAATGTAATCATCACAGATATTTGACAAATGCTACTCAGTTCATTTTTTTCCCTTCCTGATGACATATCCCAGGCTTTGCACTGAGTTTCCCAAAGATAGATTGTACATACAGCAAGTATCTAGAGGAATGCAAAAGCAAAAAACCAGAAACACTGCATTTGGGAGATATTCCTTCACTCTGACTTCTTCAGCAAGATCTGCAAATGAAGTTATTAGATAGTTAACACAAGCCAATGTTATCTGAAAGCAAGCAAATATTTTATCATGAATGGTAGCATTGTTTAGTTTTAACATTTAAATCACCATCCACACAGTAGCTATGTTTTGCCCCTTTGGTAGTATTATTTACCCTTCATTTATTTGACTTTGAAAATGTAGAGGAAAGCCTTTTAGTCAAAAAAAGATAGTGAAAATTAGAGAAAGAATTTACTGAGAATCACATCATGTTTTTTATGATTAATAACATATGAGCTGTAGCAAAAAGTGCTTTTAAGAAAGAATAATCTAGAAACTTGTTGTAGAAGCTGCGAATAAAAAAAAGTCAGAATAATCTTCAAGAAAAAAATAGGAATAATGTTTACTACTGATGATTATTATAATTTTAACAGTGTACTTAGCAGAAAATAAGGTACAGTTGGAAGCATCATTTTCATTTTCTGGGTTTTGAAAATACATATTTTTAGAGGCAATAGAAAAGTCTGGAGAATTTCCATTTTTCCTTAAAAAACAGTGTTCTTAAGTTATTTTTCTCTGCTTTCTTCCTATTCTAGAAATTCTGTTGAATGGAAGATAGTATCAAAATGGGAAAAGCACTTTTCCATGTTTTCATATTGTTTACGAACTAGAAGGAGTGGAAAGCAAAGTATTACAGAAAGGGCATGTAATAGAGACAAGGAAGGAATGACATTTTTCAGAATTTCATCAGGCAAAATAATCTTTCCTATAGGAAAAATATGTTAAAAAACCCCGCCCTTATGCACTTTATCAAAATAGTCTTCCTTCCTGACCAGATTTTCATGTTACTTCTAGCATATTTAAATTGTCTCACTTGGCAGCAAAGGAGCTACTAGGACTATACCCTTTAAAGCTCAGATAACAGCTGATCCATCTTGTTGTGTTAAATCTCCTTGGATGATGCTCAGAGTTAGGTCAAGGCTTCATGTTCCCCCAATTCTCTACCCATGCTGAGGAGGTCACACTTTGGTTCCTGGACTTTCATGCAGGGAAGAATTTACAGTTTCTCTTCAAGATGTTTTACGTTTCACAGATTTTACTTTCTTAGCCCCGCTTTGCAATGTATCAGTTTTACCTTTGGACCCCAAAATGCCAGACAAGAGGAAGGATATTCAGCAAGTCCCTGTGTTTATTTGACATTCCAGAATGAATACATGTTGTGTGGACAAAAGCTGTGTTTTGCAAGTTTTCACATTGCATTCTGAAATGAGTGTTTTCTTTATAATCTATGTATCTTTATATAGGCTGTAGGCCAGGTTAAGCAGTGTGATGCAAAGGCTGGGCAAAGGGCCTCTATTCACAAAGGAACACTTATTTCACTTCATCTTACATGGCTATCTGTACCTCCAAGATCATGCTGAGGGATGTTTTACACACATCACACAGTGTGCGTTGTGCTCCTGCGTCGCTCCTCTACTTTTATCCTGTTTGTGCAAACTAGGAGGTGGGACCAGCAAATCTAACCATCAACAGTGGTGATGAGGCAGAGGACAACATTTGAAAGGGAGCCTACAGTTTCAACTGTTTGACATATCTTGCCATCAACCCATGTTACTGCCAAACATCATTTCTCTAGTTTCACAATGTCATGCCCTGAAAGAGATCCCTTGGAAAGTGGTAGCAAAGCAGACCACTCTGAAGGGATGATATAGTGATGCTAACAGCCATAACATGGCATAGTGCCATGCTATCTCTTTGAAAAGTGCAGCGAGAAATGGCCTTTATTTCCATGGCAATATATTATCTGCCTGAGCAGCAAATGTTGCGCAGCATAGAAATTCAACCCTGATCCATCATTAACACAGATATTTTAGCAGAAAGAAGGTTACTGGTAGAGATCACAATATCCTTAAAGTAGGCTGCATAAGATATATTGTTCAATTAAAGGTTCTTTTATAATACTTCAGCTTTTTCTTTTGGAGTCAGAGAAGGGGGTGAAGCTCCCGAGGGCTTCAGGTCATTTGAAAAAGAATGTTCAACTCCTTGTTGGCCTTTTGGCTCCTTGGGTAGCTTTGAACCAGGAAGTTNCTAGCTAGAGCTGCTGCTGCAGGAGGCACCGAGTCCCGAAAAGGTCCTGGCTAAGCCCAGTGACAGCAGGCACCATCTCACCTGCTCAAATCTAATCATGGAGCAGAAACAAACATGACATCCATGACCCCATAAAAAGAGACAAGACAAAACGGAGCACAACTCAAAGGCTTAGTGGCTAAGTTACTGGCCTGGCTGAGGGATAAAATGGATTTTGCTCTTTGTTCCTAGATATTTTTTCAATCAGAGAGACATTGAACAATGTATGTAATTACACGTATTTGAAATTTGAAATAATATGAAATTATACATAATTTTCATTTGGAAGTAGGGGCTGGAAGGTAAATTCCCCTTGGTGTCCCCAGTGAAGTAGACATGTTTTCTGTCTCTTCTCCTGTGGTTCTCATTCTCCCTTCTGTGTACTGGCATGGCTCTCACAGGAGGGGTGGAAGCTGCCTTCAATCCCGCTTTACCTATCTCTCGATAGGATAAATAAGTCTTCTTAGCAGTATAATAC
>VYZW01003622.1:101103-123211 GCA_013401315.1 Balaeniceps rex | reverse complement strand
TACTGCTCAGAGGGAAACATGAGAAGGAACCACTCCTTCAGGACTACAGCTGTCATAGGAAGATGCTGATTCATCACTCCACTGATGCCAGAGTTGCAAAGGGTCATTTTGGGTTGGGGCTAAAAGAAATGGTTGTGGTTTCTCTGCATATATCCACATACTTCTGTTTTTTTTCTCAGCCCTCTCTGTATTCTCATCTCCTTCGGGCACAGCAAGCCTGTGCAAGGCATTAAGGGGGCAAGTGAGAGTGAAATAGANAAGAGAAGGGAGGAAATGGATGAAAGAGTTTTACCAGTTCCTGGATGGAATTGTGCTCCATATTAACTCAAAGTGATCATATAGAGGTGAATACCATCGATAAGTATCCCTGCAAAATAAAGGAAGAGATGAACACCAAAATGCATTACGCATTAGAATTTGCACATAAATGACATTGTTTCTCAGTAAGAAGCAAGGTACGCATTTCAGTCATAAACATATATATTTCTTCTTCTCTAACATGCCAACTCTCTCAGTGGTTTATTTAGATTATTTGAAAATCAATTCAAATTAAATCAGAATAATTACAATTAACTTAATTCCCATTTTATTTCCAATGAGCACCATGAACAGAAGCTTGTATCTTTGCTGTTTAAAAATGCAATGCTGAAATATATTCAATTTTCTTTAAAATTACAGGTTTAATCAATGTAATGCAGATTTATTTTCTCTACTATTTTTCACACAAATTTTCTCTGTCAGTGTTGCTAAACCATTGCAAAGTTTGAATAGATTTCTGATCCGACCTCAGGGACAACCACTTACCTTCAAGGAGCAGAAAGATCTGTGTGTCCAAGGGACTAACAGCTGACTACATGACAACTACAGGTCTCCAAAATCATTCAGAACATATGCTTTAAAATATACAGACTGTACACTTGATAATACACTTAAGGATAAATAATCCAGATACAAACAGGAGAATTGTGACTTGTGTCCGATTTTTCATATTCTATCATGTCAAACAGTGGTTCCCAGAGTATGTTTCTTGATTGTAAAGTAGATCAATCACAGACTCTCCTCAGATGTGTGACTAATTGGGAGAGGTCTGACAACATGTTATTTTTTCCGTTTCTCAGGAAAAGCAGAAAGTAAAATGCAACGTCCAGTTAGCATGGGTCATCATGCAGATTTTGGGATTCTTCTTGGCAGGACTTTGGATCAACACACCGATTAATGCTTTACTAGCAAGCATCTGTCTTTCTCGTTGGTGCCTGTAAGAATAAGGACAATATTTTTGATTTATGTAATGCCGTGTGCTCTCAAAATCCAGTTCTGAAATGGAGTTGAGAGTGGTCAGTTTTATTTAACAACTAAGTAGCTCCACATACCAGAGGGAACCAAATATATGCTGACCTGCTATCTGCAACTTAAAAGGCTGTTGTAGACATTCCTCATCACCAATTCCAGTCACAAGTGAAAACACCATATTCTGGTTCACAACAGTCCCCGGGTCTTAAACTTACAGATTAAAAGGAGGTTGAATAAAATCACAAACATTTTAAGGATTTCCTCCTTGTGGGAAGAGTTCAACAGCTCATGCAATCTCCTTTCACTTGTCCTAGCCTAAGGTGGCCTCCTCACCACGAAGTTGGGCAGGAGCAACTTGAACGCTAAGAAAGGGAGTAATAGAAGGAGGATTTGAGCTGCCAGCACCTCCAGATCTATGCAGGGCCCTGGAGCCCAGTCTTCATGGTGCACTTGTTAGCTATGATACATTGGACCAGGTAGGCGGAGAACTGGACAACATCCTTTTACCTTCAGTCTCTGTCCAAGTTAGTAGACTGGTGACATTTATAAAGTCAAGTAAGTTGTTTCAGTACATGCAGAGTGAAACTTGACCATAGAATGAATGTCACGTTGATTAAAGCTGTAAAGGTTAATCCCACTCAGTTTTCGGGATACAAAGATGAGCTTGTAAATTCTGTGAATTTTGATAGATTTATTATTTTTTGGCGCTGTCTTTCTCCATCTCTTAGATAATTCTTGGAGAAGAGATAGAAAAATGTCTCTTTTTTCCGTTAAATACGTTAATTACTAGGGAGACATGAATCTGAGTCTGCACTGATACTCTAGCTCTGCAGACATAAGAATTGGCATCAATCTCTTCACAGTTAACTATAATTAGTGATGGACCTGAACCAAAAGCCATTATATCAATACACTCAATTTCTAAAACCATGATTTCACCGACAAACACTTCAAACATTCATATTTTGGGGAAAAGTTTCTCATTTTATTGATTTGCAAGTGATTGATATAGCATAAGCTTTCAAAGAGATAGTCAGTCTTTTCAATACCTAAACCACTTTTTAAAATGGAACTTAGGGTCATAATTTATTGGGATGGTTTTGAAACTTACCTTTAGGCCTACTGTCAATTAGACCTTTTAGTTGGGTCCTGGCAAAAATCAGAAGCTGTAAAATTCCACAAAAATGTGCAAGGTTCCTCCTAGGAACTGTGGGACCAAGGTATAGAAAGGCATTTCTGATAAATACCCTCACTGGGCGCTTAATGGATGAACCAAAAGAAAGACAAAAGGGGGAAATGTCTGAAGCAAGAACAGGAAGTTCACTAATTATTCTGGGATAGCAATTTTCATACTTTCATACCTGTGATGCTAGTGTCTCATTGCACAAAGACCTGCTTTTCTCACGCCTTCAGTGGAGGACAATGTGGAAGGCACACAGGTTAGCTCTGAGCAAGCAGCACTGGAATGAGAAACAGTGTGGTTGTATTAGCACGGATTTATACCCAATGTGATAGGGTCTGTCAAGGAGCCACAGAGCACCCCCATTACTGGTCCTCTCAGTGTGCCGCACTGATTCTCTTGTGCTGCTCTGGGGAAGTAGGCTAATATTTGGGAACACCAGTACATTGTGCCTTGTAGATGTTCCAGCTCTTTCCATATTACTGCAGGAATCCCAATGCACTGCTCCATCACACAGAATGGATATGCTGAAGTTGCTTTAATTTAGAGGGTAAAAGTATTTCTCAAACATGGAAATATACAGCCAGAAATATTCACACCATTGCTCAAGATGAGGTAATCAGTCAATTGTCAAAGTATGTGTGGAATTCATCTGACTCCGTGATAATTGACTTCTCTGTTAGATCAGAGGAATTGTTATGTATTCATACTACCCCTTTCTTTGACTGACTAGGAACTGCACAAACAAGTTTAATTTCAATACAACAAATGCTAAGCAGATACAACTGAATAAGAGAAAGACAAAACGTGCAATGACAACTATTGGTGCAATTTTCACCTACACAGGTTTGCAGCTTAAAACCTGATTGCCTTGGTTCACAAGAGCTTATGAAACTCATCCCCTATTTTCCCTTTGCAAGGACTTATTCCTTTTTAACCTAAACCACCAGTTTTTATCTGGTTGCAGGTCAAACCACCACATTTTCCCTGGCTTGCACCTGAAATCATAACTCAGCATAGGCTTGTTTCATCCAGCCTCAAATCTTTAGAGTTGTGAACTCTGACAAACCCTTTAGAGAACCTGATGTGAGTTTCAGATTTGTAATGAAACTCAAGCCTGGGCGGGTTTTGAGTTTCATTACAAAAGTTCTGCACAGCTGCACTAAAAACTCAAACCAGGTTTCATAAAAGTACCTGTTGTATTTAAGCCAGGGAGTCGCACTGGGAACTATATTTAATAAGTAAGAAGTTGTAGGAGTGCTGATGTAACTGTGTAAAAATGGTTTTTAAAATACAGGAGATTTGACATGGAACCCCCTTTTAAAAGCACTGGAATACTTGATCCAGGACTGTTGTCCCTCTAAACCCAACACATTGCTAGACCCAGTGCAGTGCCACTTCTGAGAGGAAGGACTTCAGACTCTGCAAAATTTAGCTCTTGAATATGTTATTATTCTGCAATTCCTAACTGTCACAAAAGAAAAAAAGGCATAACTTTTAGCAGCTATGGTGGCTGGACAGCTGCTCCTGTCACAATCAATGGCAACACTCCCACAGAGGGGACAATCTCACAGCTTTTGTCTGGGCCATAATAGCATTCTTTTGAACTGTACAGCTACTTGGTTACATAGGGTAGTTTCTTGCAAGAAAATCCAGATGCAGTCAAATTACCTAATTTAATTCTGATAGGAAACAGTCTCTACCCTCTACAAGCTAATTGAATGCCTTTTCTTTCCGGCTCTGTTGCCCATTCCCACCCTAGAAGATGCTGTGTGAACTTCAGTCCAGCTCTGTGCGTGAAGTTCTGAAAGGAGAAAGCACTTAGTCTTTCTATTCTGTGTTTGCATCACATTAAAAATAACAGGGTGCTTGTCTATGGCTGGGACTCTTGGCCAGTGATCATAAGTTTTCCAGAATACTAGTAATAATGTCAATGGCAGTAAGTATCAGTTGTAGTAAATCAAGAGGCTGCTCTGAACAGGAAAGAAATCAGTAGGACTCTGATCCACCAAGGTGTTTCATAGAATCATAGAATAGTTTGGGTTGGAAGGGACCTTTAGAGGTCATCTAGTCCAACCCCCCTGCAGTGAGCAGGGACATCATCAACTAGATCAGGTTGCTCAGAGCCCCGTCCAACCTGACCTTGAATGTTTCCAGGGATGAGGCATCTACCACCTCTCTGGGCAACCTGTTCCAGTGCTTCACCACCCTCATTGTAAAAAATGTCTTCCTTATATCTAGCCTAAATCTACCCTCCTTTAGTTTAAAACCATTACCCCTTGTCCTGTCACAACAGGCCTTGCTAAAAAGACTGTCCCCATCTTTCCTATAGGCCCCCTTTAAGTGCTGAAAGGCCGCAAGAAGGTCTCCCCGCAGCCTTCTCTTCTCCAGGCTGAACAACCCCAACTCTCTCAGCCTGTCCTCGTAGCAGAGGTGCTCCAGCCCTCAGATCATTTTTGTGGCCCTCTTCTGGACCCGCTCCAACATCTCCATGTCCTTCTTGTGCTGAGGGCTCCAGAGCTGGACGCAGTACTCCAGGTGAGGTCTCACCAGAGCCGAGTAGAGGGGCAGAATCCCCTCCCTCCACCTGCTGGCCATGCTTCTTTTGATGCAGCCCAGGATACGGTTGGCCTTCTGGGCTGCAGGCGCACACTGCTGGCTCATGTCCAGCTTTTCATCCACCAGGACCCCCAAGTCCTTCTCCGCAGGGCTGCTCTCAATCCCCTCATCCCCCAGCCTGTATTGATATCGGGGGTTGCCCCGACCCAGGTGCAGGACCTTGCACTTGGCCTTGTCGAACCTCATGAGGTTTGCACAGGCCCACCTCTCCAGCCTGTCCAGGTCCCTTTGGATGACATCCCGTCCCTCAGGAGTGTCAACTGCACCACTCAGCTTGGTGTCATCTGCAAACTTGCTGAGGGTGCACTCGATCTCGCTGTCTATGTCATTGATGAAGATAATAAACAGTACTGGTTTAATAGATGCTTGCTTTAAGCATACGTGTAGGCCAATTAATTTACTTAAAATTGATCATGTTTAGACTGCTTTACAAGTTGTAGTCCAAAAAGAGAGGTGGAAAAGAGAAAGATGTTATCCTGAATGTAGGAGGTGAGAGAATGCATATGGCAAGATCCAGGCTCTGACAATGATCTAAGTCCACTTCCAAGTGAAAGAACAAAAAATGGAATTGAATGCCACAGGAGAGACTAAGCCGTTAGGAGGTTCAAGTACAGATTAAAATGATCCAGAGAATTAAAGTGAAGCTGAAACCAGCAGCGGCAAGTATCTGAGTGAGGGAATTAAGAGATGGAAGATGACAGCAACTTGAAAGCACAGAATGTGCAAGAAATGAACATTGTTAAGTTAAGAATCTCAACAGTAACCTGCACAGTATTATTTTTCAAAAAGAAGAAAAAAAATTGTTGCTGATTCTTCAACAGCTGATATAGGCTCAAATTTCAACCCTCTGCATAGCTAAAGAACAAGATATTTTGGGGCCATTCAACACTGACACTTTTCTCAGTGGATCAGCACAAATATCCAACACAACTGTTTCTGCAATTGTGCGACACTGAGAAAATCCAGTATTTAATGACTCTCTAATGAATACCTACACCTCTGAAGTGGTATGGTGATGTTGTTGTCTAATGTTATTATCTTGGGCAATAACATAAAATATGTTGGAACATTGGCTGGGTCAACACCTGCTAAGCTTTTTTTTTCCCACTGACACCACCTGTAGTTATTAATCCGGATGTGTTTCGTTAACTTTTACATTTATTTTAAAAACACATTTTTTAAAATATGATTTTAAATTGCTTCCCACCAAGTCAACTGCCAAAACATTGACATGACACAAGGTTTACGTGATTTACGTATTCTTTTTTTTAAAGCATGGCAATAGCATGACATTTGCAAGCAATTCTTCTTGCTCACTTCCTACATCCCCATTCCCAAAACTCTATTTCTCTTTTGTTTTAATAGATTATAAGTTCTCCAGATCTGAGAATTCATACTTTTGAATCACCAAGTGTGTCTCATCATGTGATTCCCATTCTCAAATAGTTCCATCTGGGAATAAATAATAAACGATCTTATAAAGAGCAAATGAGAAATTGGATGCGAATCCACCTCCACATATTAAAATTTATGGCTGTGCAAATGGCTATCATTCACAACATACACAAGTTAAACATTTAGTCAGCTCTGCCTCTGTTACACAGGAATTCTTGAAACACATTTCTGCTGTGAACTTACTGTATTATACTGCAAGCACTTAGAACACATATATATGCATGTATATGTGCACATATGTAGTTTAGAACACCAGACTGGCAGAAGGTCTCAGGCCAGATTATATGCAGATTCACAGCTTCTACAGCTCAGTACTTAAGAGTGTTGGTTAGCACAGATTTTGTGACCTTTTCCTCCTCTGTGCATCTATAGATGAGTTTAGACTTTATTATGTCAGCTGATGTTTTTCCTGAATATGGATTCTCAGGTGACAAGAGAATTGAGAGTCAAGTCATTCTTTAAGTTAGGCCACAGCATAAGGTTTTGAGGTGAGATGCATTGAATTAATGTAAGCAGCTCCTTTAAACACAAAGTGTGGTCTCTGTGTTGAAATGCAGGAGTTGTACCTGCTAAGATATAGAGCTCTCCCTGCTTTTCACCACTCTTACAGAGGAAAGGCCTTAGCAGAGACACAGAGTTTTTCACTTAGGAACTTATGACTGCCTTCCACTTTGCACAGGTTAATTAGAAGTGGAGGAGGAGTCAAGCAACACTAGTCTCCATCTGTTCTGCAGCTGCCACAGCTGACGCTAAAGGTGTTGATTTTTCCCAGTGTCATGCTCAACAGTAGGTGTGCTGGTTGGGAAGCACTATGTTGCTACTAGTATGAAACCCGCTGCTCTCTTTAAAGACTTTTAGAAGCAGCCCAAGAGGTTTATTTGGCTCTAGAATCTAAATAACTTTCTATTTATTCTCTTCTGCATTTTAAATTTGTTCACTTTAACCATTTAGTTTACTACCTTATTTAATATTTCTACCATTGTCCAGCTGATTTCAGCCCAGCTTTGCCAAGAAATTAGCACTGAAGCCACTGAAAGCTCAGGTGTATGACAGGGTTAGTGTGACCTACCAGGTTTCTGAGCATAAACTGAGCTGCACCACTTGATCGTAGTTAGGTTTTTATTCCTTTTTCTGTGCTGCTGGAGTAAGAATTTTACCTCACACTTGGCACAGGCCAAGGGTGGATAAATGTGGGGTTTTATCTCACAACTGTAGACATCCATGTCTGAGCTAGTCACTGAACAGTCTAGTAAATAAAGACAGTGCAAGGCACAAATCATCTCATCCTGTAGTAGATGTCTAAAGTAAGTCAGGTGAATCGCTCTGCCTATTTTTCTCCAATACAGTAAAAGGAGCCTGGGATGACTAGCTTGAATGCAGACACATATATGCAGACACCAAAAGTTAAGTAAAATTACTGTTTCCTTCAGTGGTTTGCTAAGGCATAGCAATTTGATTTTCTTTGTGAGGTTTAATGCAATCACTGCTATTGCTATTATTTTGATTGCAATAACCTCTAGAGGATAGGATCTGTTTGTGACAAACCCTGCATAGATAAAACTTCTTTGTCTTAGTCTTCCCAGATAAAGTCATCCTCTAAGTCTCTGTGTCAAGAAATAAATCAAAGCAAATGGTGAACCACGAATAGTAGACTAAGGTTGAGATGGTGACCATCTGTACAAGTTTGACATATACAAGTGTATGGAACTGGATGGGATGCATCCAAGGGTGCTAAGAGAATTGCTTTGCATTGTTTCAAAGCCACTGTCTACTATTTTTGAAAGATTGTGGTGATCAAAGAAAGTCACAGATGACTAGAAAAGGGCAAATATTGTGCCTGTCTACAAGAACAGCAAAAAGGAAGATCTAGGAAACTATATACCAGCCAATCTCACTTCAGTCCCTGAGAAAACTATGGAACAGGTCCTCATGATAGGTATTTCTAGACACATGAATGGTGCAAAGGGCATGGATGGGAAAAAAGAACAGCACAGATTTACCAAGAATAGTTCATGCTTGACCAATCTTATTGCCTTATATGACAAAAAAAATTTGTTCAGTGGGCAAGGGGAGAGCTGTGGACATCATCTACTTTGATTTTAACAAGGTGTATGACACATTCTCCTACAACATCCTTGTTGACAAACTGGTAAGATATGTACTGGACAGATGAGCCATAAGACAGGTGGAAAACTGGCTAAAATGCTGATCTTAATGGGTGGTAGGTAATGGCTCAGAGTTGAACTGGCAGCCAGTTACGAGCAGAGTCCCTCAGAAGTCGATGGTAGGTTCACTCCTGTTCAGTATCTATATTAACAGTGTGGATCACAGAGCTGAAGGTTCTCTTACCATGTTTGCAGATGATGGGGGAGAGAGGCTGAAGTGCCAGAAGGAAAACCCACCACACAGAGAGAGCTTAGTTGGCTGAAAGATTGTGACAAGAAGAACTGCTTGAGGTTTAAAAAAGATAAATGTAAAGTCCTACACCTGGGGTGGAATAACCCCAAACAGCAGTAGAGACAGGGGTCTGATTTGCTGGGAAGCAGCTCTGCTGCGAATGTCATGGGGTTCCTGGCGGGTAGCAAGCTACACCTGAGCCAGCAGTGGGCCCTGGCAGCAGTGAAGGCTAACAGCATCACGGCCCGTACCAGTAAAAGAACAACCTGCAGATCAGGGAGTGTGATTATGAACTCTGTTCAACCCTTGTTACGCCACATTTCAAATGCTGTATCCATTTTGGCCCCTGCAGTGTAAGAAAGACATTGAAAAATTGGAGAGAGTCCAGTGGAGGGTTACCAAGATGATTAGAGGACTGAAGAATTTCACATATGACAAAAGAGTGAAGGAATTGTGTTTCTTCAGCCTGGAAAAGAGGAAGCTTAAGGGGGATCTAATCACAGCCTTTTAATACCTAAAAGCCAGTTTTAGAGAAGATGAATGTACATCTAAAGGATGCACAGTGACAGGGCATAAGAAACACAAGAAAGATGTTTTAAGGGAAATTCTATCTGGATATAGGAAAAAAATCATCATGAGAACAATAAAATTGAGGGTTAGGTTTCTCAAAGAAGTGGTGGAGTCTCCTTCTCTGAAAACATTCAAAACTGGGCTTCACAGTGCTCTGGATAACCTAACCTAAGGCCCTGCTTTCAACAGAAGTTCGGACCAGATGGTCTCCAGAGGTCCCCTCCAACCTGGATTTTTCTATGGCTTTACTACAGCAAAGCTATCTTCCTTGCCCCTAATAAGTGAGCCTATAAAATTATAATCTAACCCTAAATTTGTTTCTTGCTCTTAGCCAGGAGAATACATGGCTGGGACTCTTTTGACTGCAATCTCCACTGACTACAATGGGAGTGCAAATTTCTAGTGCACATGCAGGCATCAACATGGAGATATCTCAGTGAGTGTCTGTGGAAGAAACACTAGGACAAAAGGGACTAAAGAGGGCAGAAACCTCTTAGAACAAATATGCCATTAGAGAAGGTTCCTATTCCCTGATGGCTGTTCTGTTTCACCAGCTGTTGTTATCTTCCCCACAGAGATATGAAGGTTTCTGCTCTATCGTTCATGCCAGCTCTAGATCAATTCTGTATTTTGCCTTATTATAATGGAGGAAGTGGAAATCCCCGCTGGATTCTGGGATTGCATGGAAACCTTAAAAACCCGTAAAAAAAGAATAAAGTAATAATCATTTGGGGAACCCTAATCAGTAAATCACTCACCTTCTAACAGGTCAAAAAATGAGACAAGATACCAATAGGAATGGAAGGAAAAGGGAACAATAATTCAGACAGGTATGACAAGCACTGGATAAATACTTCATGTTATGAGGAGTGCTAGTGATGTAGTTAAATAATTTTGCACTGACATATGCCTCAATGGTCAAACAGATTGCCATTCAGGATTTACAGTGGTGTGGATGGGAGCTGCAGCCATAACTCTAAGGCACTATGTTGCTTCTAAATCAAGGTGCAATATGTTAAAAGAGGTACCACTTTTCACACGGGACATAAAGTGCAAGGTCCAGAGTTTGACCGTTCATCATTAAAGACTGAATGACACTTTTCATAAGAAGAAAGGTGTCAAACGTAAAGTTCAAGCCAAATTCCAAAATTTGAAATATGGGTGATTTTTAATGGCCTGTAACTCAGGTGCAGTTTGGTGGTTTTTCATCAAACTCCACAGAATAATTCTCCTTTGCCCTCAGAGTAAAATCAGCAATTATCAGGCCAAGGTGGTATGTTTTTTTTCCCAGTGAAAGTTATAAGGTGGCAAAAATAAAGCCTTGCAATGGAAGCTGATGACCACTGTAATTATGGAAAGCCCATTATTTCTTAATAATAAGTTCATAAAGCTGTTTACATCCTTTAGGGCAAAAGAAACTGACTAAAAGTAAGTTGTTATTAATTACACTAAGTGGAAAAAATATACACAATATAAAGGTCTTGTAACCCTGGGTGGAGCACTAAAAATTAACATTATTTGGCTCAACATATAAGCTAGCACTTCCCAGTTAGAAGGTCAGATGTGTGCTTTAGCTCTGAAAGCTGACAGTCTTTTTGGATTATAATTGAACAAATGTTTCCGTCTGTATTATTTGCCATAACAGAGGGAGGGCATTCTGCCTTTCAGAAATTTTTGAACCTCAGGACTGAGTGTGAAGTTGTTCTCAGTGCTAAAAAGAATGATGTTTTGCTCCACATTGCCTACAAAGGTCAAATAAATTTACAAACACCTTGAGACCAGTGGTTTATCCAGAAGAAGAGTCTTTAAATCCCATATGAGGTTCAGGCATTGGCATAGTATATCTAAAAGTGAAATAACAACTGTACAATATCTCTTCATCCATGAACAGTCAACAAAAATAAAATGCCCGGATGTAAAATGTGGCTCATTCCTAGTACTGCAGGGAGAAGAAACAGAGGAAGAGTAGGCACAGGGATGATCTTTTCCTAAGATTTGATAAAGCATATGATTAGGGAAAAGTCTAGGTCTTTAACACAAGTTTTATTCTTTGACCTTGTGCATTACTGTAATGGTGTCTTTGCAATGTCATAACTAGAGGAAAGTAGCTACTTTTGTACAATCTTCCATTAGATGTGTGCACTACATGTGAAAGTATTTTCTGTTGTCAACTTTATTCTAGAGAATACCCAGGCTGAAGTGCATAAATATAATGGGTCTGTACTGAGGCCTGGACAAGTATAAGTTGATAGATTCACAGAAATGTTGGTTGGAAGGGACCTCTGGTTGGTCCATCCAGTCCAGCCTCCTGCAGGACAATTCCCATCACTAGATCAGGTCAGTGGTGGCTTTGTTTAGCTGAGTGTTGAAAATTGCTTAAGGATGGAAATCCCACCAGTGTTTCTGATTGTCTAACCTGAACCTCAATTTTTCTAGTGTAGGTGAGGCCCAAGAGGCCTTCCTTCCACCAAACCCAGCATGCAGGGCCCCAGGATGCACTCACAGCATCCACAGTCCAGCACCTATGGAAAATCTTCAGTTTGACAGGGTGACAGTTTCAGAGGGAGCAGGCAAATTTCCTCTTAGTAATGAGAAACAGGGAGAAAGAGAGAGGAAGAGAAAGAGGCTTACTCACTCCCCTGTTACTTTCTGCGATGAGATTTTTGACACCATAGAGAAACACTGTTCAGTTGCCATTTCTCAAACTACATAATGCTTTCACCGCTCTTTATCAAGTAGTATCTCTCCACCCTCTCTGTATTTTTTTAAATGATCAATAACCAAGGTGTCCATGATTTAAAGGTGAACTTACAATAACTGCTGACTGCTTTAGTGCAAGAAAGTCTGTCTCTTGTTTTTACTCTGCAATTGGTAGAAGCACTACATTTTCTTGGCAGGAAAAATAGCTAGAAACCTCAGGAATGCGTGATTTCTAATTTCAGCAGAGTGGTAGTTGATTATAAGTATTAGCATAGCTTAACTTTATCCACTATCCAAACTTAATATTATCCTTTGTTTAATGCACTGATAGAAAAAGAGCACTCTCCTTTGTATGACTCTATTGTTTTCATTCTCTGAGGCCAAAGTCGGTGTTGACATAAGCAGGCTCAAGTCCACGAAAATGAATGAAGTTAAACCTCATTTTGCCAGCAATGAAAGTTAGCCTCTGGAGCAATGCTAATTATGGTTTGTACCAATTAATCAACACAAGGTTAACTTTCAATCAGCATGTGGAAAAAAAGCAACACAATTAACCAAAAAACAGTGCTAAATCCCTTGATTTACCATGAAGTGGGATATTTCTATAACCACACAGTACAAGTGCAGGAAGAACTAACCAAAGTAGCTCTGAACAAGCAATCCCCTGAACTACAGCCGCATCGGCAGGGCTCGGCTCAGTGGTTACATAGCCATACCTCTGAGCTGCTGTGCTTCTCAGAGCTGGGCTGGTATCTTCTCAGGGATCATGTAGCCATACCTCTGAGCTGCTGTGCTTCTCAGAGCTGGGCTGGTACCCTATGCAGCACCACGCTATTCCCTGTGGACACGCTAGCTCTTCTAGTGCAAGCTGACATGTTGCAAGCACAGTGCTCTGTTGTGTAGTGTAGGTATGGCCAAAATGTTAGGTGCACTAAAGGAATGAAACTTCACCCACTAAAATTAGGAAAGCTTTCCTAAAGAATGGAGATAATACCCTAGGTTTCAGAAGCTGTCCATAAGACATTAGAAAATGGCATGCAAAAAACTACCAGAGATACTGAAGAAACTGAAGAAGGTGAAAAGAAACCACATTCATCCATCAAAAATTTCACTGTGGTGTCTGCTAGCTACTAAGAGAAGTGAAATAATTGCATCTTTGGCTAAGTGCAGTGCATGAGACATGGGAGACTTTGTTTTACTGAGAATTTTAAAAAATAGTTCATAGATGACAACATGAAACCAATAAATTCCTTGAAAAGTGTTCTCATGCATTGCACAATTATGGTGTACAGAATCCAAATCGCTGAAGAAAGTTATTTCTCACCTGTATGGGCAAGACTGAACATTGATTTGGTCTAATTGATTAAAGAAATAAAAAGGTATGTTTGGCTCTGTCGGTGTCTGAATTGTTTCTTAAGAACTTTACTGACACCAGATGGTTGGGATTTCTAGTTTTTGTTTTATTCAAGCATTGAGCTTTCTACAGGCCAGGTTTAAGTACCTCAGTGCAGTAAGGCATAGATTGAACACCATGTGAGCCTGAAGAAAGGTGAAAAAAGAATTTAGAGGGTAAAGGGAATTTCATTTCAGAAAATAGAGCTCTCATGCCAATGAGAAAGTGCCAAGAGAGTGCCAGGGAGAGTTCTGGATTTTGAAGGAAGAGTCAAAACCAAAGCGGATCTTTAGGCAAGGGGACTGTGTTGAACAGATGGGTCTCCTGACTCCCCCGTGCGTGTTCTTAAGAAAGAATGTAAGAGCAAGTGGGCTTCAGAGAGCATTACGCAGAAGTGCTCTCTCCTTGAGTGATTCAGTCTTGTCCTTTTGATAAAGTAGCTTCACTGCTTGTATACTAAGCACTAATCAAAAATTTTCTTCTTTCAAGTGTTCTGCAGCTGGATGTGTGGCTGTGATGTGATGGGTGAAGTATTTGAATGTAATTATGACCTAAATTCCAGCTTTCACTTTAAAGACAGCAATCTGCATTATAAATAAGGCAGGAATATGATGGGTTAAGGCTATCTAGCAAGCGAGCTGAGGAAAGCAGTGTCCTAACTCTAGGCATCTAAGTTAGTGTGAATGCTTCTCTCTCTCCTATTTGTTCCCAGCCTTGCAATTTTAGGATCCACAAAAACACTGAAAGACTAGTTCAAATGAGTGCAGCAGAACATTCCCCAAACGACCAGTCAGGGAAAAGGGCCAGAGATTACAGTGCCTTTGTTACCAAGTAAGCTATGGAAACCAATGAGAAGAAAGAGGATTTCACATTTTCCAGGGGTGGGGGGGAGGGGGTAGAGAAAAAGGGTGAAAGACCTGACTGAGAAATAGTATTCTTGTGCAGACTAAATTAGGTTTCCTAAAATGACATGGTATTTTGTTAGAGGATGGGCTCTGTATGAGCTACCAGTAAAACTGCTGAAGTATCTGCTTTAACATCTGAAATGCCATATTTCTAAAGAAAATGTAGGACATTGTTGTGAGTTCTAATCAGCAACCAGTAAAATGCAGTCTTCTCAGAAGAGTGTAACGCAGCCAGTTTTGTCCAGCAAACAGAATACTCAGACAGACATTACTGCATTAGGGAAGAACATGGACATTAGACAAGCACACAGAATGAGTAGCAAAGGATCTTAAGTGAAAGCCACCAACCAAAAGAATGATGGAGAAAGAGAGTTCATCATTTAGCAATTTGCAGGCCTTTTAGTGGTACTGGATCACCAAAGGACATCTGTGTAACATTTTCATCAGTCTCACAAGAGAGCCAACATCAACATTTGTCCACAGGAACCAAACTAAATATTTAAAGGTGAACTGCAAAGCTAAAATGAAAGTTGAGTTAATCATGGAAATATGCACTGAATGACCCTACTTACCAGGTTGTTGGAGACAATTCATCACAGAAACAAGTTGAGACTCCTATTTATCAAGTCTTTTTCTGCTTTTCTGAATTTTTCTATAGATTTCTGCTTTTCAACGGATGCTAAAGAAAATATTCTGTGAGGACAGCAGAAGTCTTGTGTTATCATAGATATCTGATGTCAAAAAATAACATACTGTGTGATCTTTAGTGAATTAAGAAAAGTCAAAGGACACCCTCAGATAAAAATATAAGGTCAGTAACGTCATTGTAGCTAGCCTGATTTAACTCCAGGGTGCAGTCTAATAGATGGGTCCACAGTCACTCCTTGCTTTGCCTCTTTGGGTTTTGAGCAAAGGAGTTTACTACACCTTCACTAAGGTAGATTTTAATAGAGAGCCTAATTAAGAAAAATCAAGAGTTCTTCCAGCAGTTATGTGATTTTGACTTGGGGCTGTGAAAGGGCTGAGCAATAGGAACAAATACATTATTTGTTCCAGGCAATTACAAAGAAAATGGAAAATTATTTGTTAGAGGTATCAAAGTGTTTTCAAAACGAGATTTCATATTCTGTTAAAAAAGATCCCTGGAATTTTATTCTTGGATTTTCTTGGCACTTTTTTGACTTACATTATTCTTACAGCCATAAAGTTGCCCATAAACCTATTTTTCCTTTATTCCAGCAGCAATGTCCAATCTGTGGCACACGCATCAACTGCCACATAGTAAGAACAGAGTCCAGCTCATATTCCATCTTCTGCTTCCTTCAGAAGAATGGAAACATGCAAAAATAGAGACAGACTGAATACACTGATTCAGAAACTTTGGAGTCTGAGAATGAACAGGGCCATTCCAAAGCACGAAAGCCCTGAACAATTATTCCAAAGCCCAGATAAACCAGTGGGAGTCTGGCCACTGAATTCAATAGGCTTTGGAGCATATACATGCAGGCAGGGAGGGTTCACCTGGACAGTCAGCTGTAGAAACTGTGAACTAACATCAGCATCTTTTGAAGGTGGCGTCCCACTGCCAACTGCTACCTGGGAGCCATGCAGGAGAGGTGGCGGGGTGCCAAGCATGGGTTAGCCTACCTGCCTTGGGAGTTACCACAATAGGCACTGCACAACACTGATTCAGCTCTGTAACTTCTAGATCAGTTTCTCATCTCTTTTGCCTGGGTGCTGGTGAGAGCAGATGGGCAGCACTCTGCATCCAGCACCAGAAAGGCTCTCTGTGCGGGGTGGACAACTGTGCCAGCATTCGTCTACGCAGAAGAACCAGAGCCCTATTCATGCTTACAGGTGAGACCTTCTTCCCCATGAGTTTCTGGCTAGCCAACTGCAATTTGATCCAATTTTGGTGCTTATTTGCACATTTAGTTTCTATTTCCATGCAGTGCTAATAAAGTATTAGGACACTTTTTGCTCACTAAATTTGAGAGCAAGCAGAGACTCCTTGACATTAGCACAGACCCTGAGCTTGGGGCAGGTTTTAGCAAATCAGGCTGAGATTTGAGAAGTAATCAGAATTACCATGGAAATACTAAATCATTAACAAATAGTTAATAAACAATGGTTAATCAGAAAAAAAAAATGAGTGAAAAGACTGGAAACAGATTTTTTTTATATCTGATGGGAAAACCAAGCAGAAAGTGATGGCTTCATCTCAGATTTACTAATAATTTTTTATCTATTTATTATTTGGAATTGATACTCAAAATGAGAACAGAAAGAAGTCACTTGGGACTAAATAGAGTTTCACATCAGACACAAAATCTCACAAAGTACTTTTGTTGTTAAAAAATCTGTAAAGTCCTAAAAACATGGGCCTGTTCCAGAACCCAGAGAAACCAATGGGAGCTCGGCCACTGATTTCAACAGGCATTGGAACAAACTCACTGTTAGCTAAGCACACAGCTATCAGTGTGGCAATGAGCCTGGGTTAACATACTCTGCCTCTCATCAGGACTCTTTGTTCCATGGCATGTCTCAAGAAAGTCTCACAGCTAATCATTAACCAAGCATGCTCAAAAATATATGGATGGAGATATCTGATGATGATTCAGAGCATTGTCATGAGAACTTTTAAAGAACTGGACAACATGCCTCTTGCAGGACACAAGGACTTAGCTATGATGAGCATAATGAGGAGACAAAAACTAAGAAATTATTGTTCTGCAATCTGTAAAAAAAGAAAGCTGATAGCATCAGGCAAGGGAATAGTATTTTAGCAGATAAAATGCCTTCCAACAGCTGGAAACTGGAGCAATACAACTCAGGCATGAAATTACAGCGAGGATTACTAACTAAAGCAACAACACACTAAGACTAGTAGTGGATTCTACATCACTGGAAATGTGTTCATCAGATTGGCCTTTTTAGTGAAACATATACTCAGACATCCAGGGAATTCCTATGGCTTTTGCTAAGTAGGAAGTCAAGTTAGTTCCAATGTATTAACGTTCCAATGCGTTACAATTTGCATCTCCTTGAAAAATATAGTATCATAAAAGACAGTGTCACTCACAATTATTCATATGCCATTTCTTGCTCTCAGACCTGTCTGATTACACTTTAAATCAACCAACACAGAACTAAAGGGAATTCCACCCTAGATCCTCTCCAGTTGTTGGCTTGATCAATGGTCATGAAGGAAAGGAAACATGAGAGAACCAGCTGACAAACAGCTTGTTGACAAGGCTACATGTAACCAGAACAACAGCAGGACAGTCATCTAGGGAAAAGTTGACACCTGCTGTAGCAGAAATTAAGAGTTTACAGATGTTGTAGTTAGGGTAGTCAGCTTCTAATCCACACCCTCGTAACTCAAGCCTCAAAAATTCTCCAAACAATTGTAATAAAGAAGAATCCAAGCAGTTAGGAAACTGAAGCATACAAGGCAGAGCAGCTGTTTTAATTAGTGCTTTGCTTAACCTGAGAACCATACCCCTACTCACTGGGATCATTAAAATAAATCAAGTTTTACATGGGTAATGGCATTTTATTTTGCTCTTCTGTAGCATCACTGCTAGAGATAAGCATTTGCAGAGAAAAGCTAGCAATACTTCACCAAATCTTGGTCATAAAAAAGAAATCAAATGAATTCCAAATCACATACCTGCCTAACTACACTAGGATAAGTAGTTTTCTGGGCTCACCTTTATGTTGCTCTTATCCAGTATTTTTTTCCTGCTGAACAATGAAAGTTAAACCACAGCTGTCCACTGCTATCTTCATTCCTTGAGAGTGTTCTACCTAATTTTATGAAACATAGTTTATGAAGCATGAACAAAACATGTGTGAGTATATTCATATGCACATGTCTAATGGTATGTTGGAGTCCAGGAGCCCACAATAAATAGCAGGTGGTCACAGGAATGACTCTCAAGCTCTACATAGCTGATAGGGTTAAAATGCTATCCTCTAAATCCTTCAAGCTCAGTTCTACTGTATTATACAATACTATAAAATGTATAGTAGTAGTAGTATAGCCGTTCTTAGTTAGCATACATAAATATATTATGATTAAATGGGTGAAGAGGGCACCCAGCTAGTGGCCTGTGAGTGGTTATGTCTTGGCACAGTTTTGTGGTGGCAGACAGTTATGCCAACACAGGCACTGCATGGAGGTGGTCAGCGGTAGGCAGCTACCCTCTGCTGTATGTTCTAATGCATTAACAACATGATAGGTAAAAATGCAATACGGAATAAGCATTAAAAGGCAGTTGGGTAGAAAAAATATTTTTGAACGCTTTTTCCATTCTTTGACAGCTAGAAAATCCCTTACCCGGTTTGAGGAAGAAAACAACTTTCTCAAAGCTGGAAAGTTCTAATATTTTGGAACTCTGTTTTGTTTATGTTTGAGAAAGTTGTGGAACGGCAACAGGCAATGAAAGCATACATTGGCACAATTAAGTCTGGTAACTCAAGAAGCCAGATATTGTTTTCAGTTCTACACACATTTTAGTTGAAATTTGCCAACCCACTTGAATAGGCTATTTTGGAAACCAGTGGTGACAACATGTGGATAAAGTTCTGCTCTGCTACTTACCAAATAAAGGAGCCTTTGGCTGGAAAAAAGATGATTTGTGAACTGAAATGAAAGGAGACAAGATGAACCTCTGGAGAAATGTTCAAGAAGAGAAAGACTACATATAGAAATGGTTCTAAGGACACACTTTCTCCAAAGTAAAGTGTAGTTACTTTACAGGGGATGGAAATATCCTCACATGTTAGCGTCATTAAGAATTGAAGAATTCTAAATAAATAAATAAATAAATAAATAAATGGAATAGGCCTTCTTCTCCTGAGATCTTCCCTGTATACTCTGCAGTTTCCAATGCCTCCCTCTTTCTGGAAAAAATAGACCTTAGAAAATTTGTCTATGCTCAACAATTGAAAAGAAATATATCTCTTGCTTGTTGAGAGGGCTTTAAAAAGAGAGCAGACAGTATCAGGAGAGGGAATGATATGTTACCAAATAAAATGCCAAAAAACTACATTCAAGAAATTTTGTAAACCAATAGATTTTTTTCCTCATATCACAGTTTTTTTGAAGAAGCATGATGGGAGGAGAAGAATGAGGTGACATCCAAGCTAGCTCTAAATCAAGTAGTTTGCAACACAAAGAAGCTGCTTACCATTGTTTCTTGTACTTGATTCCACTTAGAGTGCATGACTGACCATATCTTTGTGCTGTGTCTCATTTACACTCAGTTCCTGTAAAAGAGGCACAGGACTTCTGAGCCTGTACCAATTCTAGACATTTGTCGTGAAATCTACTTCTCAGAAAAGAGCCAGAAAACTCACTCTTTGAAGTCCTTGAAACCCCACTAGGATTATTTGTATAGTCTTGTTCAGACTTTTTGATTCTTGTCATTGTTCCTTATTTTATATTTCTGTAGTCATTTCTTGAAAGAGAGGTTGCTTTTTTTAATATGTGCATTTTAGGCAGTAGCTAGTGTGGTAGGCTACCAAATCTGCATTGGATTCTTAGAAGCTTTATTTTGAACAGCCAATCAAATATAACAAATTTAATATTGCAAGCTACATGCGAGCTCTGAGTTTGACATGGCTTCAAAGATAAGTTTCATGCTTTGTCCATGCTTTGGCTTCGGTGTTATTTATATTGCTGCACACCAAGATAAAAGCCTAACAGCCTGTCCGATAGATGGCTCAAACCCTGATGACATTACTCATGGAACAGCCTAAAAGCTGATAAGCGTTAGAGCTGAACATATTGGCCCATTACGAAGTGTTTTCTTTAAATGTTGCAGAGTAGGTTTCAGCGTAACTTCTGTACTATTTAAAGTCATCATATTGTGTGTACTGTGCCAAATAAAATTTCGGCACTGCAGGCATGCAAAAGACAAAGGTTTTGCCAAAATATCAAAAGGGCTGTTCATTAAATATCTGTAGCAAAGAAACCACGTTCAAAGAGAAATTACAGTGCCTTTTCCCAACACGCATGCTTATACATGTGGAATTGTGAACTGTGCATGACCAATCTGAGAGTGTATGTGGAACTGCCAAAGGTTTTCCGTATTGGTCTAACTCTGCTCTCTGTAAAGTCAGCTTAGGTCTTACCCTTGGCTTTTCTATGAGCAAAGGTAGGCCAGCAATGACTGAGAGCTTTAGAATATCCCATCTTGCATATCAAATGCTAACGATTCAATAACAGTGCTCTTGGGTTAAGGTGAAGGTGCTACCCCATACAATCATTTTACTGTATGTAGGATCTGGAAATGCAGTGTGGTGCATTTCTGTGACTGCTAAAACTATAACAAGTGGAATGCCATCCTGGAAGTTTTCCAGGTGATTTCCATGAGGAACACTTGGTAAAAGTTGTTACCCTTCTAAGCAGAATGTGTTCCCAGGCCTGCATAGGAGCAAAGATTGGATTATAAAGTGCTAAATGTTTTTTACAACTGTATCAGCAACAATACTGTATGGATAACTATTCAAGGGAAATTATTTTTACAGACAATTTCAATAGACTTGTTCCAGTCCTCAATTAGATTCATATTTCTGGATTCAGAAATGTAAGATAACTTACCCTTTATTCATCCCTATGTGAAATCAGGATATCCAATCTAGGACAAAACTCTTCAGTCTTCCTATGTCCTATCATTTTCACATAATGTTTTCCAAAAGCTAGGGCATGAGCAAAATGGCATGGGAGAGAGTGTAGAGAAGCTGAGTCTCTCGGAAATTTACAAAGTGAGGCACCAGCTCCTCATTGGGTGTCTGTTAACTTCAAACCCTTGGTGAAGTACCCTCATACATACTTCACACTAGAGGAAAAAAATATTAAACATGACTAGTTTAATTAGATTAGAGAAGGAGAATAAGAGTAAATGTTAGGGGAGAAAAAGCAAATCGGAAGCTATTTGAAGGCTTCGGGTTAAGTCTCTAGCACAGACTTTATTGTCAGTAAGGAATGACAAGTTTGGGACTGATGTATCAGGAGACACTATAGGGAACAGAAAAAAGGCTGAGGAGGCTAAGGTAAATCAAGTAGTTATAATTTTTGCATAACTGGGTACCCATGAAAATGAGTCTGAAAATGCTGCTCAGCATGGAGTACTAAAGGAAATATGGATGAAGTCAGAAAACTATCTCAAAGACACAGAAACAGCCACACTACCCCTATTCTCATTGTTATGTCCTGTAAGAACAATGTTTAGTCAATTATTTCAGAAGTCCACAGCAAACCAACAGGCACAGATGAGTTTTTCCCATGATTTATACCTCTAAAACTATCTACCCAAATGATTCTTCTGTGTGTAATGCCTTACACACTTTTCAATTTTTTTTTTCCAGAAAATCACAATAATTAATGTGATATTATTCACACAATTGCCACATGTAAGGTGTAATCACAAGAATAAGAGTTGGGGAAATAGTTATTTTTCTTTTTGTAGACTTTTAACATTGTATTGTTTAAACCTATTTCTTGATTAAAGAACTGCAGTCACCAACTGCGTTTACAAATTAGAGAGAATTGTTTCCAGCAAAATACTTCATGTTGCACATTAATGAAAT
>VYZW01003622.1:72710-97276 GCA_013401315.1 Balaeniceps rex | reverse complement strand
AGCACTTACCTTCAACGATAAACAACTGAAATGGTTGTTCAGTTCACTCCCTGAGGTTAAAAGTTGTGAAGAGTTTATTTTTAACATATATCCTTGATATCTGAGGGATAAAGAAATGTTAAAATAGGTCTGGTTTTGTTATTACCGTAAAGATAAAATATATTGAAGAGAGCATGTCCTTGATTTTTTTTCTTAAAAAAAATCTGTTTTCCATTAGCTTATCTTGATAGCTGAAGTTAATCATTATTTTCAACCATATATGATTTAGATATTATGTCATTAATTCATGTACAATCCATCTGAATAATGATTGTGGTTTTCTGCTTTACAAATTCATCTACTTCACTGAGAAACCGAGAGAGTCAAATTCCATGCAACATCTGGTTTCCATTTTATGTAATTGCTATTTTCAGAGTTATAATCATGTGTTATTGTAAGGACCACAGTGTCAATCATGCTGCTAATGGGGAAAATTCAATGCCTAAATACCTGAGAGAACAAGAAGCTGACTTAAACAGGTGCATTTAGACACTTGGTTTTGAGTATAATTCTAGTCTACCAATTTAAATAAATCATTTTAAGAAGAAACTATATTCTTTCCATACCTTCTACTGAACCAAAGTTTAATACAAGCTTTCTACACTGTGAGCCTGGTTTTGTTCCCATCAGTTCAAAAACAGTAGGATTTGATCCCATGCAAGTTCCAGTACCATTGACCCAGTGCAGCTCTAAGTCCACTTTACTTAGCCAATGTCAGTACATGAAGTTAAGCCCCTTTTGCAAATATGAGTGGAGGGGAGAAAATTTTAGCTCCTTTTAAAGAAAATAAGGTACATACCTGCCTTGCTTATCACTACATAAAAAGGTGTAGAAAATAGACAGGCATAGGAAAAACATGACAATCCATGTTTTCAAGTAAACTACTGTACCAAAAAAGCAGTGTAAATATATTCTTATGAGCTTGATTTAGAGCTTGATTCTAAGCAGAGTAAAAAGTATTCAGAGCAGTTACAGCTCAAGGTACAGATCATGACAGAAAGAGCTCTCTGAACAATCTTTCATGTATTTACCACTTCCTCTTTTTTATAATTTTGTTCATACAGATTTTCAGGTAGAGCTGACTAGTTCCCGTTTAAAAAGAAAGTATGAAACTAATATAAACTTTTATAATATGCATAGTGTTTTATTATGGATAATAATGTATATATAAAAATATATATTTACATGTGCAATAATTTTATATATTTTGGGGGCAAGACAGTATACTTTGAACAATTGGGGGTGTGTGCAAAAATACATTCATTTTTAGTTCAGTACTCACTATATCAACCAGCAGGTGCTCACTCACCCATTACCTTTGGGTAGCAACACTCATTAAATACTTAAAGTGTTGTTAATCTTTGCTTCTGAAAACAAGATAAGGAGAACAGTGACAAGTCTTGCAATTCCAGCAGCAGAGGGCTTCTGTGAAAATTGCCTTTAGCAGGAACAGTAAAAGCTTTTTTTGTTAAGAAGTTGCTCTCCTTTGTCTTGGTGAATATAGTTTTGAGAACACATCAGTTTAAACCAATTAGATGGGACAAAAAAACCCATTGTCTGCACCTCCTGCAGGATGATGGCTCAAAGGGAAAAGCCTGGAGATATTTACACATGTGTACACTCTTCATTAATACCTTCTGAATACACTCATATTTCATCCCACCTCTCCTCCTCCAAACCTTCAGGTAAACAGTGGTGTAAGTACAGGACAGGAATGGGTTATGTTTAAGAGAATTAAGACTGGGAACGACTTTCCTGACCTAACTCTGAAAGCTAATCACCGCTAGCTCCTCTGGTGAATATTTGAAGCTCAGGCTGAGATGAACTGCCAGGTTGGAAGCTGTGTCTGTTATTGCCATGAGAGCCACAGTGGGCACACCCCGGCTCTGCTTCCCCGGGGCTTCAGCATTAAATTCTCTGCAGTCGCATCCACACAAGTAGTTTTGCATGTATGCACAACCTCGGCTCTGCAGGGTGTGGTTGGATCCTTTTCCAGCTTGGATAACTGCCTTTGTGCACTGTGAGGGAAGAGCTGCATTTACCCATCTGGTAATTTTATGGCCACATTATTTCATCCAAAGTAAATTTCTGTATTTGCTGGTATGCACACATCAGTCAGCCATGATTACGAAGGATGCCTAAGGTGATTAAAAAAGGTAAACAAGACCATGACACTTGGGAAACCCTGAGCTGCCGTGTCATCTGAATTGCAGGCAACAGCCAACTCCTAGTAGGATCGTGCAAGTAAAGGCAATTTATATTTTCACTTTCCCCAGAAAATAATGACTGAGATGAAAGTTCATCAATACTGCTTGCAGGGAATGCAAAAACATGAAAAGAGACACACTGAATTAGTCCAGAACGTGGTGGAGCACACTGCAACATATTCTGGGGTATTTTCCCACCTGAGTTAATAAAGTTATATGGCAAACACAAATATGCAGTTATACAAATGAAACGCAGTAGGGGAGTGATGGGTTGGCACTGGGGACCCTCACAGTTTTCATAAGGGGTCCCTCAAGCAAGGTGTTGTGTTTGTTTCTCTTTTTCTTTTTTAAATCACTTTTCAGCTCAGGATTAAGTACAAACATTAGTTTTCTCTTTTTAAAAAGGACACATCAAACCTTAAGAAACTCCTGAAGACTTCAAAGATAACACCCCTGATGACAGAAGGTAAATCAAAAGAACCCCAGATTTATGATTTTTTTTTAATCTTATGATTTTGAGAGGGTGCAGCTCATAATTTATAATGCACAGGATCAGCAGAAATGCAGACACACTCTGCATTGCAAGTCTTCGTGTAAAGCAAAAGACACATACTACACAGGAGGTAGCCCCTTACTTCATAGGGTTGGCAGCAAAACTCCAGTGTCTAATTTCACAGCTATTATAGCATGACTAACTGTAATACTTAATTTGTGGGTATAAGTCTTGGTATATCACATTATTAGCTCTGTTAATAACTGTGTTTGCAAAACATTGCCTTAAAATAGGTAAATCAATAGCATTCTTCTTATATGCAAATAAATATGTTTTTTTTCTCCTTCATAAGGATTATATACCTCAGTTAAAGCAGTAAACAAGGGTAGTTATCTTTTCTTCCTGAATTTACTTACTCTTATCATGCAAATCAGCTTTACATTCCCAAGTCTGAAATTTCATCAACATTTTGTCATCATTTATTAAAGTAGAGGGAATAAAAAGCTGTACCCAAAGAAATCTTAGCATCCAAATAGAGCAGAGAAAATTCCTGTGCAACTCATGACAGTGAAGCAGAACACAATAAATTTGGCATTTTCTGTCTCAGACATGGAGGCATGGAGAAGTTGAATGTATTATAATTTTCACAGAATTTCAAATAATTAATTGATCCAACAAAAATAACTTCGTCAGCATCTTCTAGAAGTAAAATTTGTTGCAAGACACATGACATAAATTATTCATATGGAATTATTTTTTCTACATTAGAGTCAACTAAAAGTCAGACAATAAGCAGTAAGAGAATTTCTTGTCCATGCAAACATCTTAGTCTGTGTTTTGAGTACACAATTGTGTTGCTTCTCAGTTATTGGCCATGAAGTCTGTCTCAGTCCATTTCTTGAGACTCATCACTGTGGTATTGCATAAAGACCGCAGTAGAAGCCTAATTTTTGTAAATAAGCATTCAAACAACAGAGTTCCGGAACAGTATTTTGCAACTGCTTTCAGTAGGTGATAGTCAGATGTTCTGCTGATTTTAGACTTTCAGTTCAGGTGATATTCAGAGCAACCATGCTTTGTGTTTGGTTCACTATAGGGTCAGGGGGAGAGGAAGTCACTTCTAATCAGGATACTCAAGCTTGATGCCTAGCCAGATGACTATGTGAATATCCCAGCTGTCCATGAGCTGTTGTAATCATGTACTTGATAGCTCCCTGCTTTGGCCATCCTTTTTAAGCATATTTGAAATAGGTGTCAGTGAAGTACCCCTTGTTTTCTTTTTTAACCTCTACTTGTCCTACTATAAACTAGATGCACTAAATGAACCATTAGTGAAAGGCATTAAAACTCAACAACAAAAGAAAGATTTTGTGTGGTTAAATTAGCTGAATAAATACAATTCTTGAAAGTTTTGAGAGACATCTTGATATTCATCCTTCAGAAATTTAGGGTGAGATTCAGTTGTCTAAACATAGGTAAAACGTAGGTACTTAGCACCATTTTAGATGGCCTAAGGTGTTCCACCACCTCCACGAGACTCCTCAGATATGTGTGGGTCCATTGCATGTCCTACATTATAGGTAAAACAGCTTGTGTGGCTAATTTGGATATATCAGGGCATTTCAGATGACAGCAGACATGTACGTCTAAGCAGCTGAATTTTGTCCATGAGATTCAGCTCACACAGCAAGGGATATTATGTAGGTTACTAAAACCCACTGTGAGGGGTAGCCAATACGGTCAGAGAGGCCCAGGCCCAGGTGACTCTAGTGCTCATTTAGGTATCTTGGTCTAACAGCTGAATCCCACCTCTAATATCTCCTCCATTTTGTAGAAACTAGGTAGGTATAGCCACAAATTATCCCTAGCCAGAAAAAAGGCTGATCCCAATGCCCAGCTTTTAGCATGGAATCCTCATCGAAGAAGACTTTTCATAAGACTTCACATAAGTCTTATCATATTTACCTTACTATGAAGACTCACATTCTTAAAACGAGGGCTCTTTGTGCAACTCAGTTGCCCTAATACAAGTACTGAATGCCATCAGAGACACCCTCTTACACATCCACATAGGGCTGGCAAATCTGACATAGGATGTTCTGGATCAGAAGCAGGAGGCCAGGCAGGATCCCATACTGAGCTTGAAAGGACACAAGGTGCCTACAGGTAGGCAACAAAATCAAGCCATCTTTGACCAAACCCCAGCTATGAAGGTTCACAGCATGATTCTAATCCTCCTCAACATTATGATTATGCCTTGGAATGATTTTTTTTCTTTTGCCAGGAAAAATAGACGTCATGGTAAATAAAATAATAAATGACAAAGGATAAAATGATCCAAGAAAAAATAGCCTAAATACCACAGTCACGTTCCTAATGGTGAGATCTACCAGCCAGTGGAACACTTTCCCAAGGGAAATGGTAGAACCATTGATTAGTGTGATGGTTTGACCCTGGCTGGATGTCAAGTGCCCACCAAAGCTGCTCTATCACTCCCCTTCTCAACTGGACAGGGGAGAGAAAATATAATGAAAAAAGCTCATAAGTCGAGATAAGGACAGAGGAGATCACTTCACAGGCAAAACAGATTCGACTTGGGGAAAATCAGTTTAATTTATTACCAATCAAAACTGAGTAGGGTAATAAGAAATAAAACCAAATCTTAAAACACCTTCCCCCCACCCCTCCTTTCTTCCCGGGCTCAACTTCACTCCTGATTTTCTCTCCCTCCTCCCCCTCCAAGCAGCACAGGGGGATGGGGAATGGGGGTTGCGGTCAGTTCATCACACGTTGTCTCTGCCACTTCTTCCTCCTCAAGGGGAGGACTCCTCACACTCTTCCCCTGCTCCAGCATGGGGTCCCTCCCATGGGAGACAGTCCTCCACAAACTTCTCCAACGTGGGTCCTTCCCACAGGCTACAGTTCTTCACAAACTGCTCCAGTGTGGGTCCCTTCCATGGGGTGCAGTCCTTCAGGAGCAGACTGCTCCAGCCTGGGTCCCCCACAGGGTTGCAAGTCCTGCCACCAAACCTGCTCCAGCGTGGGCTCCTCTCTTTCCATGGGTCCACAGGTCCTGCCAGGAGCCTGTTCCAGTGTGGACTTCCCACGGGGTCACAGTCTCCTTTGGGCACATGCACCTGCTCCGGCGTGGAGTTCTCCATGGGCTGCAGGTGGATATCTGCTCCACCGTGGACCTCCATGGGCTGCAGGGGGACAGCCTGCCTCACCATGGTCTTCACCATGGGCTGCAGGGAAATCTCTGCTCCGGTGCCTGGAGCACCTCCTCCCCCTCCTTCTTCACTGACCTTGGTGTCTGCAGGGTCGTTCCTCTCACATATTCTCATTCCTCACTCCAGCTGCAGTTTGTGTCCGGTTGTTTTTTTTTTCTTCCTTCTTAAATATGTTATCCCAGAGGCGCTACCACCATCGCTCGGCCTTGGCCAGCGGCAGGTCTGTCTTGGAGCTGGCTGGCATTGGCTCTATTGGGCATAGGGGAAGCTTCCAGCACTTTCTCACAGAAGCCACCCCTGTAGCTCCCCCTCCCCGCCCCCCAAACCTTGCCACGCAAACCCAATACGTTAGCTACTTAAAACAAGACAAAACAGTACTCTTAAGAACAAATATTTTTGTATGGAATGATTCTATATGTGCAGGGAAATCAGCATGATGACCTGTTAGCTCTAGTCCGTAGACATTTTCTTTGAGTGTGTGATACCAGGTAATGAATGTACAGACTCAGTGTAAAAATTAGCTGGCTTAGGAGGATTTAAAAAGTAAACATGTGGAACACAGTTTGAAATATTCATGTTTTCCTCTCATAGTAGGCCAATGTAAATATTATTCCACATGTTATCAAATAATTCCAAAGCTAAACGTACTCACCCCAAGAATAGTCATGATCAAAATCTAACAAAGTCCTTTTGAAAGGGCTCAGTGTATATAAATTAAAGGTAGCCCAAAGAAAGACATGATTCCATTCCAGCTCCTGGGGAAAGAACAGAGGAACACTTGCTCTTGCTATTTCAGTAAAGTAGGTCTACTGCTAGACCAGTCTGAGCTCCAAGCAATCCATATGCAAGGCAAGGAACGATCTATCTATGCCTTTGCCCCTCAGGAAGGCCTGATTTGTGAGGCACAAGCAGAACATGGACACTGTCTTCTATGCAGAGCACGGCATTCATGGTGGCTTTCATCCAGACTGAAGGAGGCAACCGTTTATAAAATGAGGAATGGTAGGATCATGTACTAAGCAGGTGGAAAATTTGAGCTTGGTATCATTTCCATTCAGCCTTAGGGGGCTCATTCTGTCCCCCTGACTATTGCACTCTTAACTGTGCAGTGGCTCAGCTCCCAGAAAAGAGGAATGCAGTGAATTCCCTTCATCTATGCAGCCAGTCTACTTAATCGCTGTTGATTAGGATAAGCTTCTCAGAGAAGGACAACTATGCTTTTAAATCCCTCCCACTCTGAGCACAAGTCTTCACTTCTGAGCAGTTATTCAAATTCAGATAATAAAGTTCCTCAGTGAGGTTCTCTCTACTCCATATTGAAGCAGGTGAAGATGCCTAATCAGCATCCAGGATTTAGGAGCTGCAGTTTGAAAGAAAATGCTAACTTCAGGTCCCTGTATTTGGTCTATCCTATGGGCTAGTTTTAGACAGCTCCTACTTAACTTTCAGGAGTAAGGAATGACTCATTGGAGGTCGTTGCATCCCTACAGGGACTGTGTAAGAAAACTATGTATCTGGATTCCCCGCCTGTGTCCACATAGACATTTATAGACATTGCACTGCCAGAAACAGATGCTGAGAGAGGGAATTCTGAACCTGACCCAATGGGAAATAATAATGATATGCCTGTCACAAACTAATCATAAAGTCACAAATAGGGCAAACAAACTTTTATTGATTTGATTTATTTTTGGCTGTATCTACAGTTTTGGTTTTCAGTGAATTAATGTCCTCTTTAGATGACATAATTAGAAAATATTCCCAAGAGAGACAAAACCAAAGAGTTTTTATTGTTCCTATCTGCACCCTATCTATGGGTGCTACTCCGTTTTAGTCAGCAGTTGCATTCCCTTATCCCAGTGATGAATTTCTTCCAAAGCCTTAACTGTAAATAATTACCTCCCAATAGGCAGATCCCATCTTTTAGACAGTTAAGCTTCTTTAATCAGTACATTCTTAAAAATATTCTCTCAGGTTTCCTTCACGATCTATTTCTGGAACAATGTTATTGGTAGTGAAAAATCTTTGCTACTAGTTGCAATACTTTAATCAGTCCCATAAAAGGAAGAGAAGCTGCTTCAGCAGGAATCATTTATGGATGAAACTTCTGGATACACGCACAGCTTCTGCAGGATGCTGGAAGCCCATCTCTTTTAGTCAATCCAAGATTCAGAAGTAGAGGAGTATGTGACTTCAGCATTGCCAAGTCTCGTAATTTGCATCCTGAGTCTTATGACAGTTTGCTGTTTCTTTTCCATTAAGTTTCAGCTCCTGGGGTCATATGATTAAGCAAGAATCTCAGCTTTCCTCCTATAAAATAAATAGATTCCAGTTTCTAGACCAGAACTGCAAACTAGAAAGAATGAACCAAAAGAAACCAGGAATTTCCCAGTTTTATTTAGTCATGTGATTTTTGAGTCATTTTTTGACTGTTTGATGACTGGTACAATTTCTGAACGTCAATGGCTGGCAGTCTTGAGGCTCTCAGCTCACTACAAAAGGGAAATGAAGGTGCTTACTTGGAGGGTTGCTTTACAACATGACAAAATCCAGGGAGGATAATTGAAATGCTGCACCAGTTGTTAAATGTATATTATCTAAAGGCCACCTGCCTGGCAGATCAAGGCAATGACTCCCTACAGAACTATTAAAGGTGCTGATTTTTGCACTTCCTTGACTTCAGTATGGTTTTACTTAACACATACACCTGCATAATTGAAATCAATCCAACCATAAGTGATACTCATGATCAAAAAAAAGTACACAAAACAAAACACAAAAAATGAGAGTTAACAGGACCGGCACTAGACCAGTAAAAATAGCTGATGAACCTTGCCAGCTGTTGAAAAACTGTCTGTGGGATCAGTTCCTTTGTTCTTCTCTAATAATAGTTTTGGTTTATGTTTCTTTTTTTTCCCTTCTTTTCTTTTACTTTTACTGTTTTCATTTCGCTTTGATGTTGAAAACAGCCACAGCTGCAATACAAAAATTATTGTTCCTACTTTCATATACAAGTTCATGCACTCAGAGGCAACTTTCTTTATGCATACACATTACACGTGCAAATGCATACTCACATGTGTAAATATATACATGCACCAACACACGTAAACTATACATTGTTTGTGAATGTATCCTGATGTCAAATGACTACAAATAAAAAGGAATTAAGTTTTGTCTAACAAAAAGGAAAAATTATATACTTGAAGGTCCTTTTAATTACAAGCTTCTAATAACATAAGAACCTCAACTCTGTGAAACTCTGCAAGTCTTCTCCAAACGTTTCATATCCCTGTACAGATATTACTCATTTAATTTTTATTTATTTATTTAAATGTTATATTTGCTGCAGATACCCTGAGCATCCTAGACAACCTTTTATCTTACAAAGAGTCATAAGTATGACACCAGCCCAGATCAGCAGCAATGTAAAGATTACAGAAATCAACCTTCCCAGATGCACAGTGCCAAGTAACAGAACCCCTCCCCTCCAGCTTAGTCCATTATAGTTACTCATATGCAAAGGAGATAAGATAGATCCTCCAGGGTGCTCTGAAGTCTAATGCTCTGAACGTATTGAGAACATGAGGATGTAGAGTAACTTCCAAGAGCCAGAACTCTTCTAAAAGTTGTTTGCCTCATTTCTTAAGTTAGTGACACAAACCTCCAGTGATGTTAGCAGATATATTTATTCTTTTTTTGATGGGAGGAAAGAGAACTGGGAAATGTAAATGACTTATTCAAGGTGACACAGGAAGTCTGTGAAGAGCTGCAAATTGAACCCAGGTCTTCCAATTCCCAGTTCAGTCTTTATATCAATCACAAAACCTTCCTTCCTCCACTAGTTATTTAAAAACAAAAACATGTATAACTTGACAAACAGTTTCTTTCTTCATGCATCAAATTGGATGCCTGAAGTGGATTTATTCCTTTTGAACTTGATTCAATTTACTACATAGTCCCAATTATCACAATATTTCTAAAATTACTAAAATGATAACAGATCCTAACTTCTGGAGCATAACTTAGGAAAAGTAGCAGAAAAATATATCATACCAGCTTAGGTCGTAGAATCACTTTCTCAGATGGGTCAGGCACTAATCCAAGCAAATAAACTTCAGATCATTGATGCAACTCCTTGGACAACATTGTAATAGGACTACGCAAGAGAGTGGGAGCAGGGGTCAAGATTCTTTAGTTCTTTTTCTAATTCTCATTTATTATTATTATTATTATTATTATTATTATTATTATTATTATTATTATAAAGCATTAACATTTTAGTTCAGGATCTCATGGTATTTTGTATTTCCCAACTCATATAAAAAAATACAGGTCCTACTTTCCAGAGTTTACATTTGAAAAGACGAGATTATAACCTACCACAGACATGTTGAGTATTATTCTGTAAATCATATCTATTTTCTAACTGCTTTTTCTTCATTGTAAATGGATTATAATAACTGCTACTCCCCTAGCAGCTCAGTTGCAAGGCCTAAATAACAGGGTGGGAAGGTGATTTTGTCTTTATAATTTATGATAGAATCACAGGGGCTATTTGCAAGATGAGAGACCACAGGACTGAACTCCAAAACTAAAGCTAAATCTCTAACTAGATATGACCTTTCAGAAAAATGTAACCAGCTCTGAAATATACATATCTGTGCATGTATTAAAGTTATATGTGTATAAAGGTACAGATAAAAATTCAGAAAGAGGATTAGTAACTGTGTTGAAATGCATACACACATGCACATAAGTATGTGTTGAAAATACTGCTGTCTCTTGGAAATGTCCCAAGAACAGCTTCAAGTGCTAGAAATTGTTACCATTAGTTCACCTTATCAGGAAGATAAAAAGAAATTGTTCCAAGTATCTGAATAAAGAAATATCATTTATGGAGGTGACAGGAACACAGCTAGCAGCAGCAACATCTTATTTGAAGTTTTTAACTATTTCAGTATTTCTCTTCTAAATTACTCCCAGTTCTTTTTACAGTGCCAGCAGCCAGAGTGAACTCTCTTTCCTTTCATCCTGTCTGCTTCCTTTGGACACTTCCCATCCCTGCCAAAAACATTTCGCAATGTTCAGTGGTGTGGTAGATCTACAACAGGAAACAGCTGGTATTGGCAGCTGGCAGGCACAGGACAGTAGGCAAGATGGGGCTTGGGTCCCAGCACTGAAGCTCTTGTGACACGACCTGTTCTGTGGCTGCAGGCTGTTACGTGGTGAACTCTACCTAGGAACAGTAGCATGGCCATCGGGGGACGCAGAGCACTGCTGTGAAACAATGCTGACTTCTGACAGGTGGTATGGACCATAGAGGAGAAAAATAGGATCTAATTTCTAGCCAAGGCCCCTGTCACAACTGCAGATGATTAGAAATAAAGTTTATCAGTGCACTCTGCAGACACTGTGTACATAATTTGTTATACAGCAGGAAGCAATCTTTATGATATGATTTGGTGGGGGGTGGAGGGGAGACTATTTAATTTGTAGCTGTAGCCATTGCCAGCTGAACAAGAACAGCTCCAGCTTCCTCTTGAACTTTAGTTTTCCTGGGAAAAAATCTCATCTTGTCTGCCACTCTTCCTGCCCCACAGAAGAGGACCTAGTGGGGGAAAGTCAACTGTTCTCCCTTCCCAGTGAGGACTGAACGCCGTTCTTACAGAAGAGAGGAGAGGGCAGGAAAAGCCCAACTTCTTGGGGAGGGAATTCTTCATTCCTAGACTTCTGGCTCTAGAGTGTCCCTCCTCCTGCTAAACAGGGGAAATAATGGAGGAATCCTAAGATGGACACCCTTATTTTGAATGGAGAGATGGATGCGTCAGGGGAAGATGTCTATTTTCACGATCTCCAAGATGATAAAAAAAGCTATTGGGAAAATAGGGGAAGAACTAAGGATATATGACTTTGGAGGAGAAAAAGGGCTGTGTGCAATGAAGAGATAAATGGGTGGTGACAGAACTGATGAGACTAGAAATGATAGGAGAGCTCTAGGAACAGGGCACTGAATCATCTTTTCCTATGCATCTGTGGGAGCTGGGACTCTAGGGTGACCCTCTAGGGGACCAGATGCTCTGGGGCTGAAAAGGGACGGGAAGAATTCCTAAGCTTAAAGACAAACCAAACAATTCAACGGAGTCATTTTAAATAAATCAGATGAAATATACTCATACTTTGGGAATTAATCCCACAGTTTTGCAAATTAGGCTCGTGATTTTTGATCCCCTGGAACAGTCAACACTGTATGCAGTGCATAACCACGAATGTGATACAGCTTTTTGTATGGGCACAAGGAAGAACAATAAAGTGTCTCCCAGAGCACTTACAACACTTATAGAATGACTTCATTTTCCTATCCCAAAAACCAGATTCATGAAGAGGGATGGTCCATCAACAATCATTTTCAGGGAAAGACCACCAGAAGATTGAGTAGTTGAGTTAAGGGGTTTTCTGGTTTTGCCAATCAAATAAAATTTACTTGTTCCATTTATTTTGCTTCTCCTGTTTTCTTGTCTCTTTAGGCTGGGCCGTATAGTTCCACTGCCCAGGTCTAAGATGAAGACATACCCACATGGTTTTTCTGTGCTACGTAACATCACGCATCAATGTCCTCCCACTCTGCTTGGTTCTTCCACACATTCATTGGCCATTCTGCTGTCTATACAGCACACAGGGATGGAGGTTGGTACTCAGTTATGACCTCGGATGAAAGCAGACAATTCTTGAAGGGGACCTTTATATAAACGCAAAAAGTATCTTCATTTTTGTCCTGTTCTTTATGCTGTCAGTTTTCTTGTGACTGCAGCATTCTATTCAATTAGAAAATTCAGTTTCGTTTGCTAGGGTAAAATTAAGCAAATAATTGGATAATGTTGTAATTAAAGGTACATTACTCTTCTGTCTTTCAAATGCTACCTGAGTAGTAGAGCCTATTGTATTGGTTTTGTTTGATCTTGCTCCTTTCTAGTCCTGACCCTTTTACCTTTGGTCCTGCTGTCTGTGACTCTGGCATCCTAGTAAGTCAATCAAACTACAGGCACTGTCATAGGGAATGTTTCTTTTTATTTTGGAATGGGTGAAGGACGGACAGTGGTTGAACAAACATGACCTATCAGATTCCCATGAGGATCAAAATTTAACAATTTTAGTTGAAACATGTTGTATGAAGATTTTATTGTTACAACTAGGGTTGATTCCAAATCCATGGTCACTGTAGGGCAAGTGTGCCAACTCCAGACCAGAATGGTTTGGAATGATTTGTGCTTCATCTCCTTGTTTCCACTGTTTTCCATTCAATAGTACCCTGTGCAGATGGGTAGAAGGAAAAGGAGTGAGATCTGTGAGATCACTAGGTCTGGACAGCTAGAGCACCATGACTGTGGAGTATACACCAGTGTATACTCTCATCTGGTATGCAGTCCACATCTACAAAATTATCTAGTCTGAGTTTTTCCACAAATACAGTCATGAAGTACTTATCTGAGGTAATGTATGGGGCTTTTACACTACAACTTCCATAAAGGAGTAGTTTAAACTGTTGGGTAGAAAAACAGCACACTAAAAAAAAGAATCCTAAAAGATTTACCAACTAGCCAGAAGGCACTGGGTGGTGATTTGGCCTGAGCCATTTGCTAATATCACCAAGTGACCTTTCACTAGTTGTTTGACCTCTTTGTGCCTCAGCAATTTCAGCTGGAAATAAAAGCAAGACTTCACTGGAAACCAGACATTGAGTGTAAACTGTGGTTTCCTAGATAAATAAATTACAAAAGAAAGTTTTATAGGAGTCACACGGCCAGTGTCTAGCACTTTGAACAGACAATGGGTAACAAAAACCGTATGTGGGAATGCTGTGTGGCAACACTGCTGTACTACAGATTCCCCATCCAAATTTGCAAATGATCTAAACAGTTCTTATTTCTGAGCCTTTGAAATGACAGTGAGCCAAGATGGGATTCTCCTGGGGCAGTACCCTATCACAGCAACATTACTACAGTTGCACTAAGATATTTCACAGAGTTAAGTAAAACTTGATGGCAGAAGTGGGGAAAAAGATATCTCTTCATACCATAAACAAATATGAATCTAATCAGCTTTACTTCTCTTCATATAGCGCGAGTTCCCAGCGATAAGCATTTACTCAAATGAATTATCCCATTGAGCTCAATGGGATTTTCCTTAGTAGTGTGTGATATGGCAAATTGAAGGATGGCCCTGCATTTGCCAGTGACTGAGATTTTGAGCATTTTCTTCCAAATTTGGTCACGTAAGTAATCATTTAAGTTTGGATGAATGGAAAGCGTTGCTCAAGTAATTGGGGAAAGCATATGAGGAAGGTTGACTCCTCAAGGTCCCAGCTGGGCAACTTATCTCATGGATCTGAACTACAGCCAATTCTTTTTAACTTTTATATCAGCAGACTTTCTAAAAGCCTATCATCTCTGATGAGATCTACTTTAGCACTCTATCTCAGATCACTTGCTATCATAAGAGCATTCCCAATTTTGATACGGTTAGTCATGTTTCATTACTGACCAAAACTGATTTTTGGAGCTGAATACTTCAAAATAATTTGTGTGCATTTTTTCAAACTCAAAAAGCTTGTGGAACTCAAAAGGTGAATGTTGTGGTGGAGGAAACATGCTGCACTCAGGCTATCTTGACTTCCTTCCTAGTACGAGTGTGATACCTCACAAAACTAGCTGCCAAAATTGAGACCTATAGCAATCTAGTGGGATTTAATAGCTAAGTATTCCAGATCTACCTGGGAATTTTGCACTTCAGGACTCTACCCTTGACCTCTACGACAAATTATCAACATACTGGACTCCACTATGAGCCCACTTGTTTCACATTTGATTGATTGATGTGCAACACCAAGAGAAGACCATGCATCACATCAGGGAGCCTACAGCCCATATGCCTGTCTGGTCAAGTGCTGTCTCACAGTCACCATGAAGTCACTTCAGTCAGAATGGTGGCATGTGCTGATAGCTCACCTGACCTCCCACTATACCATGATCCCTTTAACTTTAACCCCTGGTAACTCACATGAAATCCTCCCAACCCTTTATTTCATCTTTCTCGCACCAGGACTTTTCAGCGGGATCTCCCTAGCAGAAAGAATATGACTGTCAGCTGCGACTTTCTTGCTGGGGATCTTATTGTTTGGCAACCAGCATTTAATTGCTTCAGAATCATACTGAATTGTTTCCACTCTGGTCAAACCAAGAGAGTGTTGCCAGCAGACACAGATGGGGTTGTCAAGAAAATTTGAAGTGCTGATATGGCCACGTGCAGACTATGACTCACAGTAGAGGACTATCCTCTGTAGATCAGCTGAGTCTAGGCTGACAATTCTGCCACCAAGAACACTGTGACTTGGCTTGTCACAGTGTATAGTAATATTTATGTGACCTACGTGATTAAGAATCAGACAAAAGACCTCTAGACCATTATTCTTAGAGTGCAGTCTACATGTCACTAATTCAATGGGATTTTAACTGTTGATTCAGCTAATACAAGGGCAATGCATAACAAAGCTCCTTCCTACTTCTGAATTAAAGTAGATTTTTGTCTTATACACTGAATACAAAGGACTTTTAAGGAAAGCCTTGTCAGAGATTGCATAGGCAGAGCTCCACAAGATACTGGAACAACACCAGAAGAAATTGTGCTCAAGTTTGTCAGGAACTTGATAGAAGCAGGTATTGCAGTATAGGTAGCAGCCACTGTGGTCTGTTGCTATAATCCCACCTTGCCTTCTTCTGTCTTACACTCACCTGGATTCATTTGCTGTCTGGAGAGCAGACAGCACAGGCAGTTCTTGCTGTGAGTGGTCCTTGCCCTGGCTGCACATGTGGCTGAGGAAAAAGCAGTTTCTTAATATGCACACAGTTTTTGCCCTAATTGCTTTCACAAGAGATGATCACAATGCAGCTCTCAGAGAGTGTGTGAGTGAGTTGCATTCCAGATTGCTGGCTATCTATCGTTTTCCTCCTTGCTGTGTGGAAAGAGCAATTCTGTATATAAAAAGCCTGTTGGGAGAAACGTGTTTTTTTTTCCCCAACAGTGAGCAGATGGCCCACAGATTTTGTGCATCATTTGTAAATTATTTCAAAGTCTATTTATCTATTCCAAAGAGATTACTGGAATCTACATCTGCATTTTCATGTAATTGTTTCCATGTCACATGAATGAGACATAAGAGTTACAAAGGAAAGATGATCACCTATAACATAGCCGGCTGACATCTGCAAGAATTTGGGTAACCTATCTACTAAACTCTTCCTTACTACACCTCTTTCCTTAGTCCCTATTACTTTTTAATAAATTTTTCAGGGGAGAACTAGAAATCAGTGTTACTGAAAAATCTTCAAGATGATAAATCACTAACTCACAGAAATTAGGACAGCAGGGATCTCAATAGATCATCTATTCCAAACCCTGGAGGTAAATCAAGATCAATTCTTCCCCAAACACCCCTGACAGATGTTTGTTTACCTTGTTCTAGAAAACCTCAGAAGAAGATATAAAAATTTTACTGGTTATCAAAACAAAAAAGGAAGGAAGAAATGTGAAGTATTATGAACTCTGAGAGATTTAATCTCAGGTGCAAATCAAGACTTTTCTAGGATGCAAAAAAACAGGAAATTTCTATATTATCATGACCATAATAATTATCACGACCATGATAATCTGTCTCTTTCTTCAGTGCAGACTAGGTTACTTGTCAATGTGTGGAGGCAAAAAGTTTTTAAGCATCTTTTTAGTTTTTGAGATGAGGGAGCTAGATACAGGATCTTTTCAGAGGTTTCTTCAGAGATAGGCCAGAGGTAGCTGAATAAGTGGATGCAGAATAATTATGGACATCCATATAGTATCAGATAGCTTCTGGAGTGGCCTTGAATAAGCCAATGCCACAAGACTGCTTTGAAGAAAGTATAAGGACCAGGCTCTGATTCTGTGATTATAAGATAGATACACATGGGGCTGAGCTCAACAGATCTTCTAAGGAAAGACTTGAATGAAGAGAGGATGGAGACCTGCTGGGTAGACCAGTTCAAGGGAGCTCTTTCAGGAAGTTGTCTAACTTAAATGAATTTTTCAGCCATACTGAAACGTGAACCACAGAGATCTCAGCTCAATCAGTTCATTAAAGATTAGGAAATGGAGGTACTCTCCATCTTGTTGATGAAGTCATGATGCAATTCGATACAGGGAAGAGGAAGTCAGATTTGTGAGAGTAAAGCAAATTAAACTCAAAAAACCAATATCACTTAATTCTGCATCTTAAAGGATGTACTAATCAAAATGGTTATTTAGTTACCCATAATACTTGGGAGAAACCATTTGACCAGTTTTGGAAAAGCACTGAGATACTCATTAATACTTGGTAATTACACCTAGTGATTTACTTCTAAGCATTAGTTTTATAACAGTCTGTAAAGATTTGATAGAAGGCTTCTGAAGGGCAAAAAGAGGTAAGAAGTTTACATGAAGACTAGTTCTTATGAATGGGGACAAGGATCTAGTTATCTTGGTCACACCTTTCCAAACTGATGCTTATGAAATTCAAACCTTAGGTAATATTCATATTAATTCTATGTATTCCAGTATTACCCAAAATCTGCTGTCATCCATTACACACAGGAATTCCTGTCTTGAGAGCACAGACATAGTTAAGAATAGATATCATAGCCTGTTTATTAAGGGATAAATAAGGTCATTGGGAGTTCTGTTGAGGATTTCACTTGAATGACAGGAAGGATGCTGTGGTCTCAATATAATCCAAGACATTGGAAAGACAGAGTCCTAAAAAGCTAACACAGGATATAAAGGGGTACTCATTATCAAAAAACTAAAAAAACATCGCAGGAAACCTACACCAACAAATTCTGGCATTTTCTTTGGTTTTCCTGGTTTTTTTCCTGGGCTCTTAGTGCTAGGAATGTGAATGGCAAGGGAGCAGAAAACCACAGATAAATTAAGGGGATGCTCTTTCTGTCCTCCTAGCAGAAAAATAGATAATGAGTTGCACAGGATGAGATATGTGTCTTTCAATCCTCTGTGAAGTTTAAGGAACTGTAGAAATAGTTGCTAATAATTTTCAGAAGTTTTTCTATCTCTTTCCATAAATAGAGTGTGAATTCACTGGATCTACACATGAACAGGTAATGCATCTTTACCTCTCAGCGCTCTTAATTCTCGTTACCCCTCCTGAGGGATGAAATGCACGAGTTTAACCTAACTCTACACTTGATACATTACTATCTGAGAGCAAGGCAGTGAACCTTGGTATACATCAGCTTAGAACAGCCAATGTTCTTTTCTGTACTTAAAGCTCTATTAAATCTCTCTGAAAATGTACTGCGCAAAGCAAAATAGGTAAAGTCTATTTCAAATTCAGTTTGGATATTTGCTCTTAATTTGAGTATTTTTCTGGTGTTTAAGTGTGTTCTTGAGACTAGATTTCTGTGCACATTAAATTTCCTTGTTCTGTGTTTATACAAACAAAGAGCATGTGTCAGGGCTAAGATGAAAAAAGAGAAAATACAAAAGAGCTGGGGAGGCTTATCTTGCAGAGAGAAAAATGTATTATTCACAGATTTATTTATCCACCTTTACATCTGTGCATGTCTTTATTATTACAAGAATCACACAGTAATCATAAATATTCATAGTGATGTATGTTTAGCAGGTAGTTTGCAAACATTGCATCTTTCCCTCTTGGGCATGTATTCTCCTTCGCACAGAGGGGCCCAGATCCCTGATCAAGGCTGTCACCCTCTGCTGTCATACAGACGAATCACTCTGGTCTGTCACCAACTCAGAGGCTATAAGAAGCTCTGGAATGTCCTGAAATTGTCGAAATGGAATTTGTTTAGGCTGTTTTAGTTGAAGAAATGTTTATGAATGTTAAGCATTCAGGCCTCTAAAGCTACTGAACCAATCTATTTAAAACTTGGCTTGAACTTGAACACTCAATGGGACATACATAAGTCAGGCTTTAAGTACAAATTTTATTGTCATAGCAGCTGTGAAGAGCATCTTGTTTCATACTTATAACTAAAGAAAATCATTTTTGACCAAGCATCCCCAAAACATTTGCTTGTGGGTTTAGGCCAAAGCTGAACATTTAATTTTAGTAAGAATTAATTTGTTAGAAATAACAAGGAAGATGGATTCTGTACCTGAACCAGAACAGACAAGAAAGTAAGACTGGACAACATGTACAGAAAACCTCCTAGACCATAAACATTGACATAGACATTATAAAGTACTACAAGAAACTCTTTTGCACTTTCTGGACAATCTATTGGATGGGTTGTTATGGTTTGGGGTTTTTTCCTTTCCAGCTTCAGTGGGCTTTTCTTATAGATCTGTTGTAAAAGCCGGTGTTTTTGCAGAAAGTCCTTAGGTTTATGTCCCTGGCTGCTTTGATACAGCACCCTACAGACAGCAATCCATGTTCACTTTGCTATGAACTTATAAAACCAGGATTTCACCAGATGTTGGCCTCTCCCAAAAGAATGAAGTCATTGTTTTCATCACTAGTATATATTTTTCCCTTTATTATTGCAATATTATGAAGCACATCCAGCAAACAGGCTCAAGATACACAGATTTTAAGGAAAGCGTGTTCCGGGCAGGGGCAGGCGTGGAGGGGATGCCCGTGGGAGCCCAGGCGGGGGCTTTGGCATGAAAGCGAAAATGATGCACTTCCACCTAGTGGCGAAATGCACTTCAGGGAAAACTGGTGATGAAATTTGACCCTCTTGGGAATCTAATTCAAGAAGAAGAGTACAGGGTTAGGCAGAATTTTCACTGTGCATTTTGAAAATCCTTATTCCGACATTTTTAAGTATCCTGTCATGGTATAAATGTTTAGGGTTTAGAAATGCTAATTACACCGTAATTCAATAACAGCTTGGCTTAGAATAAGAAAAAAGCGGACAAGATATTTGTGCAATCTTTTTGCAATATTCCTTCCTCTCCTGTTTTTCAGCTAAGTCCCAAATGCACTTTCAAAACACACATTGTGCCTATGTTCTCTTCTTCAGACATTTTATATCACAGTTGACTATAAAATGTTTATGTCAGTATTACATGATGCCAAGCCTTTCCGATAAGTGTCCTGCACAAGGATCAGAGAGTCATTATGACGCCCCATGAACAAACCCAGGACACTGATAATGGTAAAATCACATCCGCAGTTACGCCTTTCAGAAGAATATTCTGGTTTGATCTTTACTCACTAATCAAAAAAAACTCCCACTGATCGGCATCTGAACAAAAAGCAGTGGATTGATTCTTTCCTTTGCAGAAAGGTCTGCATTTTAAAAGTAGTATTACAAGACTGGACAACATCCAGTACAAGTTCTTATCACTGAGATTTAAAAATTCTCTTCACCTTTGCCTTTGGACACACATGAAGAGAAAATAATGTTTATTAAGTTCTTGTGGTTAGAACCACTGAAGAAAAACGTGGGACTATTCCTCCCTGCATATTTAGGTCCAGATCTTACGCCTATAACTATAAACTGACTTGTACTCTTACCAGTAAATTATTCAGTACTCACACTGACTAGAACTAATGAATGCTTTTTTTCAACTCCTGTCTGGTATAAAAGTTATCAAACGTTTAATGCATATCTAGCTTCCTTTACATCATTAACAGGAGTGCTGAGGCCCAATCTAATTATCAAACCTGTCATTAGGCAAATACCAAAACATTTTTTATACTGTATGGTGTGTTGTATTGCATTTCCCCAAACTGAATGCACACACCTTCGAGCAAACTTGTGGCTTCTTCTTTTCCGCATAAAGTGATTTTTTTTTCTAATGAAGATCTTGTTAACTGGAGGCACTAACATAGCTGAGTAAATAACAAATTTCTGACCCTTTAGGGAGAGCATGTGCCATGGAATTTTTCCAGAACTCCCAGATTTTCTGGAGGAAATCACAAGAACGAGGGTGGTAGCATTGACAATAGGACTGTCAGCCAGCCACATACAGAACACATCTATAAGCGTCAATTAAATTTAAATACAGCATCAATTATATTTAAGCATTAGTTAATTTTAAATGAACATACACATGCACATTCCACCTTACTAAATGCAGCTACAAAAAAAAGAATGCCTCCAAGAAAAAAGAACCAACCCTACATTAATCCATTAGTCTCACTTCTGTGCTTGAATTCATCACTTTCATAATACGTATCGACCATGAATCCTCAAGGCCAACTCCCTGCCCATTTCAGCAAGTACCATCTACTGAAAAAGAAAATCAATAAGATTTTGTCCTTTTTCATGGCCTTGACACATGCTGGTGCACATTTACCCTTGCACGCAGTACTATTGAAGTCTCAGTGACATAACTGTGAAATGTAGTCTCAAGTTAGATGAAGAAGTGGTGCCAGAATGAAAATCCATAACGAGAATGGCCATGAATGCTACTCTTTAAAGAGCTTTCAAAAAAAAAATGTATCTAGATTACTTCATCTAATCGCTTACTGCAAAGTGCACACACTTGTGCTTTTCTAGTATGTTCCCAAAGACATTTTCAGGCATTTTCTCTGCATTTTCTGGACTCTCAGCTACTGCAGCCACATGGCCATTAGTAATGGGTAATTTGACTTCTTGGATTCACCGCTGAGATAAAAATAGAACATGTGGCTGATACATAAGGAAGCAGATACTTTAGCAAATTTGTGTTATTTTAGAGGGTTGGGAATACTCACTGCAGTATAATTTATGTGGGGAAGGATGAAATTAAGCAACAAAACTTAAAACTTTACTTCCATCCCAAGATTTGTCAGGGGCCTTTACATATTTTTTGGCACAATTAATATTTGGTAAAGGAAGAAACTGGTAGCCCATTAGAAGCTTAAGCATTAAGTGACACTATTTCTCAGGCCAGGAACAAAGCCATCAATTACTAGCAAACAGCAGCAACAACAGCTGGTAGGGAACATTGTATAAGAGTAGTGCTGAATAAGCCTAGGGTAAATGAAATGTGTCTTTGATAGAAATCGTATGTCAGGCCTTCGCTGATGAAGTTGCAGTATTTCCCATGGTTCATACTAATGAAAAACAGTCCTCGTGTCTTCCGGGAAAAGTTACTCTTTTTCAGCAAAATATTTTTGCTTTAATTTTGTTATTTCTACGGATGTTTTCTGGAAGAGAAAAAAATCACTGTTAATTATCTTCAACAGTTTCCTATTTATAGCTAAGATCATTTCTCCATCATGCAGAAAGTATGTTCAATTACAGTTTAACAAAAAATACCATAAAGTAATGGTACTTGTCTTCCAGTTCAGGTGCCTAAAAATTACTTGTATAGGAGCTGCTTTAGTACTGCCTAAAATGAATGTCCTTTTCTTTACATACCTATTGCATTCCTTTTATTTTGGTTCCCGAATACAAGGGTTGGGGTCTTACATATCCATTTTGAAAAATTTGACTTGAGTTTATAGTTCAGCCATAGCTGTCAATTTGACAAACTGCCTTAGTTCATGACAAGTTCAAACAAACCACAATTGTTCTTTCTCAGTTTAATCAGCAGATAATGTAAATAGCATGGCCTACAAATTGGGTAACATTTAGGAATCAGTCATCCCAGGCTCTTGATATAGCTAGTGGTGAGAGAGAGGGGGGAACATCTAACTTTCCAGAGTTGCCTGTTTTTTCCATGGAAGAAGCACATGCCATCTTCAGGTGTGCAAAACTAAGTGATACGAACCCCAGGTGAGGGGTTTGTGTCTCCACGTTAGCTGTAAAAAGTGCTTGGGGCAACTCTGATCTCCTTCAGAATTTGCATTAAGTGGCCCAGAAAGCTGGCACGACTCACCTTCTGATCATGGATGAGCCATTACTGGATTAAAAGTTCCTCCTTCTTGGAAAGCTGAAACCATTTTAGAAGTGGATTAAGTTGTGCATTTTATGTTGCACTCAAATAAGTACTTTGTGTACTAAAGTTCAAGGTATAATACTACCTCACAACTTTTGGTACTAGAGCAAGCAGAGTAAATGATGGATCAACCAAAACTATGAAATTCAGTGCCATCTTTAAAGGGGTAGGTTTGAATCTTGCCTAGCTCTCTAAAGCACCAGAATCACAACATATGATACGATTCATATCGAAAGATATCAAGATAACACTGTAGATCAAACAGCAAAGGAACTGACAGCCTGTCACCTCTCAATGACCAGCTCTAAGCTGGGCCATGCCAGTAGGATTGACTGAAAGTCCTTAAAATCCCCTACATCCAGAAGGTGTTTATCAATCTCTGTGAAATTACTGGGGATTCTTCATCCAGCTGAAAGCAGAATGCAAATCTCAAAATGAGAGTGTCTCAAAATGTCATTTAAAAAAGCACAAGTTGCAGCTCTTTTGTTTGAGCTGAGTTCTGTTCTGCTCCCACAACAGTGATTAAAAAATGTCTTTCCCAAAAATATAGCAACAACTCACATATCCCCAGTGATGTTTCTAAGCATCATTAGTCGATGGTCTTCAGCAAATGACAGCTCCCTTAAGAAATTTGGAGTTTGGATTATACTTAATGTTAAATATTTCTAAACTTTTTCATCATTACATGATGTCACTGCCAGGTGGAATTAAGATGGTTTGAGTGCATTTACAGTCAATCTACATACCATAGAATGTTTGCATTTATTTTTAAGTACAGCCTTTGAGCTACACTTATATGAAGCTTCAGGAGTATTTGCAAGCAGTTTAATTCACATTTCCCTCACGCTATTTACAGGAATCTCAACTGCCATTCCAGCTTTGGACATCAGAATGAACAAAAGCTTGTTTCATTACAGAATACACCACAGATGAATAAAAGGATGAAGTAGCTGCCTCAGAAGAGAAAAGGAAGTATTTTGTTAGGCCTCTACCTCTAATAGCCAGAACTTGTCACGAACACTAATTTAATGTAAATTTAAGTTCTTTTATAAAGACAAATTAAAAAAAAATTCTGTCTGCTACCATGAAAATATCTAAACAAAGGGCACCAACTCCTTGTCATCTGCTGTGTAACCCGTGGCTAAAAGGCAACCGGGTGGAATGCGCAACACATTTTACCAAACTGCTGGGCTCGCATGTTAAGAGATTTGTCATTGCTCTACTAATAAAAAAAAAAGGATATTCATAAATCCATAGCAATGAGCTAACATTTCAGCCTCACAGATACAATTCCCTGACATCAAGATGTATGGGTTGCAGCAAGTGTTACATCCCCAGAAGTGTTATAAAGCTCAAATCTGCCTGTACTCTTTTTCATATTGTAAATCTGTGATCCTGGTGTGAGCACCTCCTGTAGCAGGAGAGGGAGTGGGGCTCTGAATGGCAGCCAGCAGGAGGCTTGGAGACTTTTGCACCTTTAATGACTTGCAAACCAAAAGCACGAAAACCAAGCTACATTTCTCAAACTGTTTTCCCATTCAGGCTTGGTAGTCTTGCATCATTTTCTCCTATACCATTCCTGTTATTCTTAATACTAGAGTGTCAGTCTTTTCGGTGCATTTTTTGACGTGGAGAGGAGAGGAGAGGAGAGGAGAGGAGAGGAGAGGGAAAAAAGAA